>NW_004624742.1:5688958-5805653 GCF_000247695.1 Heterocephalus glaber | reverse complement strand
ATAGTAAGAGTTAATTTAATAGTAATTTAATATTTAATAAAAGTTTAATAAAGGTTGTGATCTGAAAAGCGATGAGGAGGAAGCAAGAGGAGTCAGAGTTGAAGGTGACTGAAAGAAGAGATTATCATGATTAAAGGTAGGGACAGGGCAGGGATTTAGCTCAGTGGTTTCAGCCCCCGCTGGGCAAGCGCAAGGACCCAGAGTTTGATCGCTGGTACCTAAATAAATAAATAAATAAATAAATAAAATTAAGGTAGGGAAGAAGGAAGAGAGGATTTGGGACCTGTGAGAGACTGTGTGGTGACAGGGTTAATGCACTGCTGGTCCCTGTGGAGAGGAAGGACTGTTGGGGTCTGCAAGTTCCAGATCTTCTGGGACAGAAGTCCGAGCTCCATGCAGGTTTGTTTGTCCACTTTTATTTTGGAGGAGGGGTTTGCTCCACTTCATTCCCTTGGAGATCCAAAAGGGTAAACAGATGCTCCTTGTACCTGATGGTTCCTCTTAAGACAGAGACTTAAGCCAGAGTCTGGGGAATCAAGATAGCAAGGAAATTTTGAGGACATTCAAGGAGATGTTCTCTGTAATTCCCTGTTACACCTGTTTACTTTTATTTTATTGCTGGCAGAAAGATTATTTTTTATCATATAGTTTCACCATACCAGATGCAAAATTAGCTTTATGTTAGTGTCTTCGAATGTTATTTTGTGATTTATAAATCTTGATTTATAGGGTTAGTGGGACAGAATCTTACAAATTTTCTCAAGCTGATTATTCTTAAGATTTGAGGTAGTACTATATAAAATTTATGGCATCTCTCATATACATGGCCCACACTAACTGTTTTATCTTCCAAAAAAAGTATCCACAGTCTTTATTAGAAATGATGATATTGACCAGGCATGGTGGCGCACACCTGTGATCCCAGTACTGGAGAGGCTGAAGCAGGAGGATCTCCATGAGTTCAAGATCAGCCTGGACTACACAGAGAGTCTGTATGAAAAAAAACAAAACCAAACCAAAAAGAAATAAAGAAATGATTATATTAAGATAATTCATTACTTACCATATATGTTTATTCACTTCCAAATTTGACTCTTCTGTGTATGAGGAGTATAAATTTAATTGTTTCTAATAATAACTCCAATTACATTTGTTTGTAAGCTTGTACTTACCGATAAGCATTATACATTTTATTGTCAAAACAACTTAAAAATGAATGGAAACATAAGAGCTGAAAAGCAAAACTAACTAAATAAAAATATTTGTAAAGAGAAGTGGTGGAGGCCAGCAGAGCGGGGAGGAGGCGGTGGGTCGGTGGTGGTGGGAAGTGTACTGGCTAGGACTCCGAGAGGTTCCCGCCCCACCCCTCGCACTCCCATTCCCCCTGAGTCCGTGGCTTCCTTGTGGGTGCTGATCCTGCCCAGTCGCCCGCCTCGCTCCTCTGCCAGTTCCGCCCTGTCTGACCCAGAAGGTGCCTGCGCAAGCGCCGTGTAGTGGCCGGCCTGCGGGTCCAGGGTCGCTCGTGGGACCAGAGGCCTGTAGAAGGAAGCTGCAGTGAGTTATCAAGCGTCTGGATCCCTGGCCCTTGCCAGTCCCAGTGCCTTTGCATAGACTACAGTGCCCTCCAGCCTGTGTCTGTGCTGTGTCCCCAGCATGGCTGACGTCTCCTAGTGTGTCCAGTTCCACCGGACTCCCCTCCCCCATCGTGTCCCCTTGCTTGGTGCCCCCAGTGACCCCTGGTGCACCACCGGTCACCACTAGAACCTGTGCTGGCTGTGAGCCTGGACTAGGCTGGTCGTGCCCCCCCCCCCCCAGAGATCGAACTCAGGACCTTGTGCTTGCGAGGCAGGCCCAGTGCCTCTGAGCTAAATCCCTGGCCCAGGACTGGGCTGTTTTTGGTGCACGGAGATCAAAGCAGCTGAAACCCGAGGTTTTCAGGTACAACGTAAAGAAATTCAAGGAGCAAGAAAGGAGTATTTAATGGTAACTTCAAAATGTTCCTTCCAAGCCAGGTATGGTGCCACAAACTGTAATCTTGGGAGTACAGGAAGATGGAAAGTTCGAGCCCAGCCTGGCAACTTGGTGCCTTAGCCAGACTTTGTCTCAAAATAAATTTTGAAAGAAGGCTACAGATGTAGCCCAGTGCAAAGACCCTGGGTTTAATCCCCAGCAGCAGGAAAAAAAATTTTTTTTAAAGAAAATAATTAAAACAAAGGGGTGGAGGTAGTAGTTCAGTGGTAGAGCACTTTCCTAGCATGTGTGAGACACTGGGCTTGATCCTCAGGACCACAAAAAACCAGAAAAACAAAAAACTGAAATTTGAGGCACTTTTTTTGAGACAGGGTCTGTCATTCAGGCTGGGCTTGAATGCCATCCTAAATTTTCAGCAATCTTCCTGCCTCAGCCTCCCAAGTGTTGGGATTACAGTTGTGTGCCACCACACCTGGTTTAAAAAGTCACTTTTTTTTGGTACTTGGATCAAACTTGGGTCCTTGTGCTTGCAAGGCAGGCAGCGGAACCACTGAGCTAAATCCCCAGCCCATCACTTTTTTTTTTTTTGAGACAGGGTCTAGCTGTGCAGTTCAGACTGTCCTTCAACTCACTATGTAGCCCAGGCTGGCCTCGAACTTGCAGCAATCCTCCTACTTCAGCCTCCCAAGTGCTGGGATTACAGTCCTGGGATTACAGGTGTGCCTTACCACACCCAGCCAAGAAGCCACATTTTAAACCAATTTTTCTTTTCTTTTTGGTACGGGGGCTAGAACTCAGGACCTTGTGCTTGCCAGGCAGGCTCGGTATCACTATGCTACATCCTCAGCCCCTAAACCAATTTAATGGGAAGTAAACTAGGACTACAAGTTATGCCTCTTCTTAAATTAATGCATGTCATTGGACTCAAAACCTTTTTAAATGCTTTCCCAACTAAGAGGCCCTGTTTCTAAAAATAATTATTCAGTAGCCTTCTTGTTACTAACATTATTGTTTTCTTCTTGAAAAATCATATTTATACTTCTTCAGAGCATTTTGTAACCTCCAAATTTACTTCCCTTTTTCAGTACTGGAGATCCAACCCAGGAGCATTCTACCACTAAACTATATCCCAGCCCTTTATATTTTATTTTAAGACAGAGTTTCACAAAATTGCCCCAGCTGGCCTCCATCCTCCTGCCTCAACCTCTGAAGTAGCTGGGGTTACAGGAGTGTGTCACATGCCAAACTACTTATTCTTCATGTATGATTCACTAAGTAAGTTTTCCCGGGTAAACACATGGTAATGTATATATAAACACAGGTTATGCTGGGTTTCTTTTGGTTGTTGTTTTAGTCCTGTTTTGTTTTGTTTTTCAAGACAGTCTCACTAAATTGCCCAGGCTGCTCTCAAACTTGTGACCCTCCTGCCTCAGACTCCCAAGTGCTGGGATTATAGGCACATGCCACCACACTGGGCTAGGTTATGCCAATTCATATTTCAACCTTTTTCCTATTGTGTGGTCATAAATTTATATCCTCCTTCTGTGAAGAAGCAGAACAATCCAAATACATATTCACTGACGTATTCATTGCAGGTTTACTGAATGCCTGCTCTATGCCAGGCACTGCTTCAGGTACTTGGGCTACATCAAGAATAAGACTGGTACTGAAGATGTAGTTCAGTGGTAAAGCACTTGCCTAGCATGCATGAGGCCCTTGGTTCAATCTCCAGGACTAGGATGGAGGAGGGGGGCAGAAAAGAATATATAAAACTAATAAATAAAAGTCTTGCCCTTACAGTACTTCTAATCTAGGAGGGATATACTCTGGTTTCTCTTCAGATCATATAAATCTTTCACCTTTTATTAATTTAGGAGGGTAGGGCTATTAGCAGATAACTAAGTACAAATACACAGTATGTGAGGAGAAAAGTAAAGCAGCAATGGAAATAGAAAATGAATGTATGAATGAATGTATGTCTGTACTTTTTAATTTATGGAAACCAGCCATAGAAGGCCATGCTGAGAAGCTGACAGCTGAATCAAGATCTAAAGAGAATCAAGAAGCGAACCATCGACTCTGGGGCAAAAGCCTCCCAGGCAGATGGAGTAGCTGGAGCTCTGCCAGTGTTCAGGAATCAGCAGAGATGGGGTGCACAGCCCGCAGGCAGAGAGATCAGTCACCCGGATGGTGATACACAGGGACGAGAAGGCCCTATGCTGTAGGGTTTTGAAGACCACTGAAGGACTGTGGCATTTACCATGAGGAAAATGGGGTGCAGTTTCTGAAAGGTTCTGAGGAGGGAGCTGATGCGAACTGACTTAGGCATTCCCAAGATTATTTTATTTCTATGTTGAAGGATTCTTAAACGGGAGCCAAAGGCAGAAACAGAAGCATTGAGATCAGTTGGAAATCTCTTCTCATAAGTCAGATAAAAAATTATGTAGGCCTGGACTCGTCTGAAATAGGAATCTTTTTTTCTTTTCTTTTTTTCTTTTTTTTGGTACCGGGGATCAAACTTGGGTCCTTGTGCTTTTGAAACAGACCGCGTAACTACTGAGCTAACTCCCTGGCCCTAAATAGGAATCTTTTTTAAAATGTTGGCCTAAAGATCTGGGGATGGATCCAGCCTTTTGGACTGGCTGCCTCCATGGGCTGTAAGCTGCGCAAAGGGACGCGCCTACAGCCCCGGAAGACTGGAGCTGTGGCTCACGCCAAGGGAAAACAGGAAGGTTTAGGACAGACCAAAATAAGTTTGAGAGCCAGGAGCAGAAAACCCTTGCGATTGGGTGTGCTCCCCAGAGACTATACAGAGGAGAAGTTCCAAGGACTAAGCAGTAGAGCATTCAGACGCAGTGGAGGACTAAGAAGAACCAGTAAGAACACAGGAAACCAAAGTATTTTCATTTTTAATAATAAATCATCTCATATATAACACTGCCTCTTAATTTACATGTAAAGCCAGTTGTGAATTTCAATTCTTTAACTTTGAATTTTGGGTACACTTGTGAATCTATGGTCGTTATGGAAACCAGAAAGATGGGCTTCTTCTTGTTGATTTTTTTTTTTAAATTGGACAAAGTATTTCTGTGAAGTTCAGGCTGACCTTGAACTCTCTACATAGCTCAGTCTGGCCTCAAACTGGTGGTGATCCTCCAGCCTCAGCCTCCAGAGTCCTGGGATTACAGACATGTGCCACCATGCCTAGCTCTTGTTGAATCAAATTCTACAATGAAGGATGAAAACTAAGATGTGTTTGTGTTGGGGACGTAGCTCAGTGATAGAATACTTACCTAGCATGTGCAAGGCTGTTTGAGCTGTGTTGTAATATATGTTGGATGCTTTATAAAACCATAATTATAACTACTTCCATATGTCATAGAATAGCCCTATAATATCCTAATCTTTGGATGGTCTCTCAGCCACTTTCTTTTAGATAATTTTTGTTGTTGTTGTTTTCTTGTTACTTTTTTTTTAAGGGCTCCCGACATTTCCCTTTAAATTACGATGGGAATTCAGGACAATGCCAAATGGACTCCTCCCCTGAGCAGGGCATAAAAGGCTCTTTTGAATATTTAGAAGTTACTTTCCTCTTTATTTTGGGCCCACATCCCTGGCACATCTGAATATTAGAAGAAAGCAACCTTTTTCTCCATGAACGGTCACCAATTTCTGGATCTCAGCCCTTTCAAATATGTCTTAACTAATACAATTTCCAACCAGCTTGTTCTGTTATACAGGGACTTGTCACATAGTTCAGACACGTTCTCACTATGTAGTTCAGACTGCCCTTGATCTCACTATGTAGCCCAGGCTGGCCTCAAACTCAGTGATCCTCCAGCCTTAGTCTTCTGAATTCTGGGATTATAGGTGTGGGCCACCATGCCCAGCCTACAATTTTTGATCACGAATTTACTGGAAAAATCAGGGTCTTCTAATCCTCTGACAAAAGAAAGGTGTTTTGAATAATGTAATAACGCCTGTGTACCCAGGTATTTATTTGACCTCTGGTTAGTAAATAGGGTGTGCTGCTTTCTTGTGAAACCTTGATCCTGAGGAATTTCCTCCACACCCCCATGGAATTAAGACATGCCAACCTCTTCATGGCACCAGATTTGTGCTTCAGGAAACTGGAGGTTGTTTTTTTGAGCGGTTAGTGAGCCCTTCACAAGCTATTTTTGTCCTCTCCCTTCCCCACTCATCTAGGAATGAGTATTAAGAATTCAAAATCATTGCATTTGGATCCAGAAGACAGCTCTGGTGCTAATATAGTCTTGTGATGTATGCTAATACTTTTTGTTATTGTTTTGTTTTTGTGTTTTTGTTTTTTTTGGTTTTTTTGCGACAGGGTTTTCGCTATGTAGCCCAGGCTGGCCTCAAACTCGTGGGCATCCTCCTGCCTCAGCCTCCCAACTGCTGGGATTACAGGCGTGTGCCACCATGCCCGGTTTATGTTAACACTTTTAAATATTTCCACAAACTTTAAGGAGGTAGTTGCTAAAACTCAAAGTCCTAAATCACTATATTCATGCAGCTGTTGTGAAACACCTCATATGTGCCATTTAAAACCCAATGTGATCGTTTTGCCTCTAGCCTCAACAGTTACCTAATATTATTAAGCATTCATTATGTGCAAGAGACAGGAGTTGTACGGAGAGCCGGAGAAAAGAAGGAAAAACGACGGTAACGCCACAAGCCCAAACTCACAAACCATTAAAATAACACTATTTAAGACTAACCATTGAGTGGAAAAAGTTGTTTTAACAGCAAGCCCCAGGGCAGCGCTCTACTCCCAAACCCACAGTTCTCTGCAGTGGGCTGGCATTCAGTAATCTCACTCCCTAATCCACCCTGGGACCCTGGGCTGTGGAGCCGTGACAAGGGCGTTGCTCGCCTGAGGGCGTGGTCACGTGACAGGTTCGAACCAATCAGCAGCCAGCCCGCGGAGGGTCTACCGTAAAAGCCCTAGGCGCAGCCAGCCAGCGGCAGCCATTAGGCCGAGCTGGTGGCGATCGACGTCGAGTGGAGGAGAGAGAAGCGCTGCCTTGCACTTCTGCCTTGTGGAAGCAGAAAGAGATGATCAGATAAAGTCTTTTTAAAAAAAGGTAATAGAGATTCTACAAGTGACTCCACGCTAGCTGCCCATCTGGTGCGACCCCAGGGAACCGTTTTTTTTTCCCTCTCTCCCCTCCCCCATTAACAATGGGTGACGGGCAAGGCAGTTGAGGGGAAACCTTCCGAGGTATGAGCTGAAGCCCAGATGAAGTGTGACTTGCTTTCCTTTGACTTTACGAACTGTAAGCCTATGGATCCTTTTGTACCCGTTCCCTGCGCCCCCCCCCCTTCCCGAGCTTGGTTTTTCTGCAAGGGTGGGGAGTAGCGGTGGGAAGGAGGAGGTTGGGGTGAGGTCCACAGAGTTGTACACTTGGACTGAATTGCTCTTCGTACTGTAAATTGGGCATGGCAGAAGAGTTTAATTGACATCTATGTTTAATCTGTTGACATTTGGGACAGAAAGGTCGTGTTCGTGGTTGATTTATTCAACTAACTTTATTAAATCTTCAGAACATGAAAAACGCCTGTTGGGGGCTGCAGAATCAGAGGTGGGCCTGACCTCAAGGTGCTGGCCTGTGAGTGAAGCTCTGGGAGAGAAATGTTTTAGAGGTATAGAGGTGTTTGTAGACTACGGTGGCACAGTGAAGAATTGGGATTTTGAGGGTGGAGGTTGAGATAGGGTTGTGCTGTGTAGCCCAGGCTGGCCTCTAACTCAAGGTGATCCTTCTGCCCCAGCTCCTGAGTCTTGGGATTACAGATGTGCACCACCACACTTGGCTCAGAATTGCAAAATGTTGAGTGGCTGATCCAATGTCAGCTTGAGTGGACTAGCAAAAGATGAACCAGGTGAGATGCACCAGGGGACATACTATAAAGTGTTACGGATGAGAGAACAATAGAGATGTGCCACGCCCTGTGTCAGATTTGAGCCCATTTATTATAGCTGACAGCTGAGGAGGGCTTGTGTCCAGAAAGTTCTCTGGCAATGGGAAGCGGTTGAGTGGTTTAATTAAAAGGGGTGCTAAAACATAAAGGATAGTGGATTGAAGAATGCGCTCCCCTTTTTTTTGAGTCAGGGTCTTGCTGTGTAGTTCAGGCTGCCTTTGAATTCACCGTGTTGCCCAGACTGGCCTCGAACTCAACAGTGATCCTTCTGACTCAGCCTCCCCAGTGGTGGGATTACAGATGTGTGCCACCACACCCAGCTTGAAGAATGGTCCTAAGCGAGTTGCTGGACAAAAATTAGAACATCACCATTACATTATGTGAGAAGTGACAAATGATTAAACAAAAGCAGTGGTTTGGGAGGTGGAGAATAGGAGCACATTTAATATACAGAATATATAAATTTATATTTAGCATTCATTTGTATAAAGGTATTTGTTACCTTGGAGTGGCTGAGATTTGCATAAGAAAATGCATAAATTTATTTAGGAGGAGGATTTGAGATGGGGTATCTCTATGTAGTTTAGTCTGATCTTAAACTCACCATGTAACCCAGGCTGGCCTCAAACTCACGGTGATCCTCCTGCCTCAGCCTCCTGAGTGCTGGGATTGCAGGAATGTGCTACCATGTCCAGCTACTTTATAAATATTTAATAAAGTAACAAATAGAATTTGGAAAATGGTATCCTGGAAACCAGAGTAGAATTTTAAGAGAGTCACAATAATAGTCAAGTGACATGTTACTGAAAGGCCAAGTAAGATTTGGAAAGAATCCATTGGACTTAATAACGAAACATGGTAAGTGTTAAACTAGTATGTGGGGAGTTTTAGAGGAATAGTGAGGAAAAGCCAAGTGTAAAATGAGGAGTGAAGACAAAGTAGTTTTTCTGGGTGCCCTGGTATGAGATACACAGGAGATTGAGGCTATAGGCAGATAATATATTAAGAGAAAAATTTAAGATTTGGAGCAATCAGGGTATTTCAGTCCTGATTATGCAGAGATATTAATGGCATCAAGAAAACTCCAATCATCATAAGTGAAGGAATTTTAAGGAACTTGAGAAAGTGTATATAGAGAGAAGCTAATATAGAAATGTTGGAAATAGCACAGGAAGTGTGTACATGTTGGTGCATACCTGTAATCCCAGCTTCTTGGGAGGCTGAGGAAAGAAGATGGAGCTCATGGCCAGCAACTTGGGCAACAAGGCACTTTGGTAGGACTTCCTCAAAATTAAAAAAAAAAAATTGCAAAAGTAGCTCAGTGGTAGAGTACTTGGCCCTGTGATTCAGTCCTTGGTACCTGCTTTTGTTGTTGTTGTTGCTGTTGTTTTCTTTTTTAAGTTGAAGATAGAAAAAAGAAAGCAAGGACCTTCACAAATGGGTATTGTCCTAGTCTCAGGACTCAAGAATTCTAGTCAGGAAGGTTCCTCAGACTGAATGGCTAAAAGCATTGGTCCAGAGAGGACTAATATCTAACTGTGGGCAGAAAAAAATTAGACCCCTCCAAATTTAAAGACCCAATCAAAGAATGGACATCTGGAGAATAGCCACTTCTCAAAGAAAGAAGTTCAGCCAATAAATACATGAAAAAATGTTCAACATCACTGAGAAATACAAATTAAACAACATATAGATTCACACCAGAAAGAATGGCTGTCAAGAAATGAACCAATAATAAATGCTAGTGAGGCTTCAGGGCAAAAAGGAATCCTTCATTTTTGGTGGGAATGTAATCTGGTACAACCACTATGGAAAGGAGTATGGAGATTCCTCAAAAAACTAAAATTAGAGGTTCCGTTTGACCCAGCTATTCCCCGTCTAGGTATCTTCCCAGAAGTGTTAAAAATCATACCACAGCGATACACACATACCCATGTTTAAATAGCACAATTTATAATAGCTAAATCTTGACAATAGTCCATATGCCCATCAAAATATATGAATGGATAAAGAAAATGTGATATTTATATAAATGGATGCAGCCATAACCTTAAATGAAATAAATCAGACACACAAGTTTAAATATCTCATTGTTTCTCTTGTTCAGGAAAACCAAAGTATAAATAAGGAGCAAAATGGGGGAGATACTAGAAAGTATGAGAAATGTGTTTAAATGGGAAGGGGGGACAAGAGATGGGGTGGGGGAGGGAAGGGAAAAGGGGTGTAAAGAAATAAAAGGAAAAAATGGAAATAGAGCTTTTGTAAAATGGGAGGGAAACAAGGGTTGGAGGGAGGGGAGGAGGACAAAAAAAAAAAGAGAATTAGGGTGTGTTATGTGCACGTACAAATCCCCCATAGTGAATGTGATCATTATGCACTGCTAACATGTACTAATGAAAAAATAAATTTAAAAAAGCATTTTCTCAGAAGTTCATAGAAATATATCTGATAGGTATTTGTATATATACAATGATGTATTTACCAGGATACTCACTGAAACATTGCTTACAGTAGTAACAATGACAATAACCATATGATAATATGATCCATGTGATAATATCCATATGATAATACACTATGCAGTTGTTAAAAAAAAATAGCCAAGCAGGTGGTACATGCCTGTAATCCCAGCACTCTGAGAGGCTGAAGCAGGAAAATTGAAAATTTGAGTCCAGACTGGGCCACTGAGTGATTTAGCCAGACCTTGTCTCAAGAGAATAAAAAAGGGCTGGAGATGTGGCTTAGTCCAAAGGCTTTGAGTTCAACCCCTAGAACTGGATAAAAAGAATTGGGCAGTAATGTATGTGCTGTCCAGGGACATTTTCTAAGAATTAAGTGCAAAAAAACCCATTTCTGTATAAGAAATTTCCAAACAGTAGGAGAGACCTGGTTAGTTGACAGATAAGGATGGGACGGTGTAAAATTTTGTTGTATGCTATTTTCATCAAAATTTCATGCCATGTCGATCTTAAAATTCAAATAAACTGTTTTTGTTTTTCTGGTTTGCCTTTTTTTTGTTTTTTTGTTAGAAATCCTTTAATTTTGCACCAAGAATCTCTCTGGAATTACCAAAGTTATTTTGTAATGAGTTATTGAGTGGACAAAAAGGATGTGGTTTTTGAGGCAACTTATTCATAGAACCGTGGGGCAATCTGACAAGGGGATATTACACTGTTGCACAATAATCTTCAACAGAGAAAACCAGAATTTTTCATAATCCTTCATTGGGCAGTTTTAATTGGTGGTTACTACATGATATTCCATTCTTCTTGATGCTAGATTCAACTGCTTGTGATGTCTTTTTAGGAACATATCCATGGGCAAAACGTTTTCAAAGCAGAAATAACAATAAAATGACAACTCACTTGAACAGTGGACTTTTCACATAGGACAGGCAATAGATTATGTGAGGTCGCCTATATAATGTTATTTTTTACTGTGAGACAGGGTCTCTTAAAGTAGCTAGGTTGCATAGGCTAGGCTCGAATTCTCCTGTCTCTGCCTCCCAGAGCACTGGGATTGTAGGCATGTGCCACTATGCCTGGCTAAGTTATTTTTTTTTTTAATTTTTTAAAATAAGAAACAAGATTAAAATACTTTGAACATAAGGTAGAATAATTACAAAGAATACTTTGGAAGTAGAAAAATGTCTTAGTCTTTACTGTGTAGTAAACTTCATCTCACATTTGAAACAAGGGCCTCCAACCAAGGAATGCCACACATTCAACCCTGAGAAGATAATCAGATTATGAAATATTAGCTGTTTTGCCCAAAAACAATTAGCAAGGTCTTTTTGTTTACTTTCAGTCTATGCTGCAGCCTTCTATCATTGAATACTTAAGTTTATTAAAGTTTTCCAACAAAACTGTCATCGCCATTTTTGTTTTTCTGTGTATATTTCTTCAGGCTTTTAAAACACATTAAAGATAGGACCATTCACACTAGGCTTTTTGAACATGCATTTTCTCTACATAATCACCATACTATTATTATACCTGTCAAAAGGAATAATTACCTCAGTTTCCCTAAATTATCCCCCAAAAAAGCCTGGGGGATGTAGCTCAGTTTTCCTGGGTTCACTCCCCAGTGCTGCAATGAATAAATAGCTGTTTCTCTTGTGGAATGTTCTATATTCTATATTTCTTTGTGGTTTCATTTAATTTATTCTAGTGCTCTTCCATAGAACTTTTCTAGCATTATTACAGTGGCTTGTATCTGTTGTCTTATGCAGTAGTCACTTGCCACTTGAAATGTGGCCAAATTTTTAAGGTTTATTAAATTTTGATTACTTTAAATTTAATAGTTACTTGTGGTTAGAAGCTATCATATTGGACAGCACAGCTCTAACCTCTGAGTTTTTTGCTAAATGAAAGCTAAGTGTAAGGGATTAATTAGATTTAGCTGCATGTTTTTGGTAAAAAGCCTTTATAGGTGGTACCTTATTGGTAGCTATGTTAAATGCTACAGAGAAGCCTGGGAAGATAACTGGAAGGACAATGAAGGATTTAAATTGTTTGAAGGTATTAATGATTTGGGGGAGAACATTGCAGAAGTCAAAGCCAGATAGGTATATTGGACTTTTAAAAAGGGTAGTTGAAAAAAAACCTGGGAACAAAAATTTTAAATTAGTAATCAGGCATGTAGTAGGAAAGGGGTGTGTGTTTGAATGCATTTTTTCTAGAGGTGTTTAGGTTTACAATACACATGCACCCTCCCCCACTGTCCACATCCCACACTAGAGTGGTACAGTGTTACAAGCAGTGAACCTACATTAATTAATACATCGTTATTCCTCAAAGTCCATAGCCTACATTACATTCATTTGTGGTGTTATGCATTCTACATATTTTGACACATGTATTTCATGCAGAATAGTTTTACTGCCCCCCAAAATCTGTTTATCTCTCTTCTTCAAATCCTTGGCAACTGCTGATCTTTCTACTCCCCATAGTTTTTGTTTTTTCCAGAATGTCATATAGTTGGAAAATGCAGTTTGTAGACTTTTAATATTGTCTTCCTTCACTTAGTAATATCCATTAAAGTTTCTTCCTTATCTTTTCATGGGGTGATAATTTTATTTTGTTTTTGTGCTACTGGGTTTGGAACCTAGGACGTCATGCATGCTAGGCAGATACTCAACTGCTGAGCTACATCTGTTGTTTAACTATTGAGACAGGGTCTTGCTAGGTTGCCCAGACTGAGCTTAACTTCGCAGTCTTCTATCTCAGCCTTCTGAGTAGCGGAGGGTTACAGGCGTGCATCATGCCTGGCGATGGTTCATTTCTTTTCAGTGCTGAATAATATTCCATTGCATGAATGTACTATGGTTTAGCCATTCACCTAAAGAAGGACATCTTGGTTACTTCCAAGGTTTGCCCACTATGAATACAGTAAAGTTTCTATAAACAATGATGTTCAGGTTTGGGTTTTTTTGTTGTTTTTTTTTTCAGGCCACAACAAGCCTTTATTAGGGGACTAGATCTGCCGGGCTGGCTCTGAACAAAGGAGAGACAAAAGCAATAAGGCCGGGGCAGCGAGAGTCTTTTATAGAGACTGGGGTGGGGTTTGTAGGGCCTGAGGTGGGGTTGAGTGAGGTAGTGACTAGGGAATGGAGGAGCCCGTGACGTGACATCACTAGGTGGTAGGAGGTGAGCGAGTATTAGGTTACTTTCTAGGCGGGAACAGGGGCGTGCTGGGAAGAAGGGTTTATTCTTTGGTGGGAGCAACCATCTTGGTATGATGTCACACAGGGGAGGGGGCAAGGCATGATAGGAAGAGGGCTATACATAATAGCTGCTGAGGTGGTGGGAGACCTGTCATTCCAGGCTTTTGTTTTATGATAGTTGGATGAAGGTCTCTTCTGGAGCTGCTTCCTGCTGACAAGGGGCAAAGATCGGGGCTAGACCTGGATCTGATGAGGCCTGTGGCAAGTGGGGACCTCTTCCTTTTGTCGTACTGGCTGGTACCCTGCAAAGATGAACTCCGAGACTGCCTGATTGGTGAATGTCCTCAGTCGTTCCTGCAAGAAATTTTGAAAACAGTGAACCAGGCACAGTCCAAAACAGAGAATTAAACAGATAATACTGAGGGGTCCCAAGAGTAGTAATAGCCAGGGGAGCCATGAGCTCCAGGAACCAAAGGTACCCCACCGTTGATTAGTACCTTGGGGGGCATATCTATCTGGCCCATTGAGTTTTAATTTTTTTCATTTGACATGTAATTTTTTTATTTATTATTTACGTAGGTTTTACAGAGACAGCTGGAAGTTTAGGGGCTCATTTATTATAGAAGTAAGAGACTGTTATGGAAGAGATCATAGCTCCTGATCTAAGGGCCCATGTGTCATGTCCTTGCTCTTAGAGAATGAGTGGAAAAGTGATAAACACAATTTATATAATCTTTATAATCCTTTTTTTTTTGGAATATAAAAGGTGTATGTAACTGAGCAAATGTCTTTTGGAGGCCAACATACCGATGAGTATAGTGTTACTATGAACCTGACTTCTCCTTTAAATTCAAGGCCATGAAAGCACACATTTTAGGTTGATAGTTCCAGCAAAGCCATGGAATAGTTGTGTAAAGGACAGTTTTAGTCCTGTATCTCTCAGTTTTTGGAAGCCTCCTAGATATATTTAAAAATAAAGAGAACTGATAACCTCAACAAGGACACTGGCCAACTTAAGGCGATCAAGTGTAACATAAAAGGCTTGATCTTTTTAGACACGGGTAGGTATCCAGGAAATATGAGCACAGTGAGAAGAGGCATCATAAACAGAGAACAAGGATGTACATTATTTTAAAAGGAATAAATCTTGTAGCTGCTTGGTATAGAACTTACCCTGACTGTGGCTGACAAGCAGGTGATTTTTTTCCCAATACTCTTACTTTATGGTTTTTTGTTTTTTTGTTTTTGATCACTACACGATAGTTAATTAGTTATCACAGAATCAGAAAAACACTTACCTAAAAGGAGAGATCTGGAGACGAGTGGTTTCTAGGATTGGGTACCTGTAAAGAACTTCTTTTAATTTTTTTGAAAAGAATCTGTACACACTTGTAGCTAATTAATGATTTTCGCTTCTATTTAGTACCCAAAGTTTTGTCTTTTTGAAATGGCTGTGTCATGAGTGAACCAAAAGATTTTAATGGGTGGGCTATGTCTTAATTTTTCTGAAGTCTAGCTTTATTATTATGTCATTGTTTTATACCTCTTTTGGTTATTTTTTCTGCTGGGTGTTTAAGACCAAGTTAAAGTGAGACCTGTGTCAATCAATATGAACCTCTTGTTATCTATCAAGGTCAGTTAAGTCTCCCCAGGCCATTACTTTAGACCCATGTATAGAGCCTCTCTGCTCCTCTGTCAGTGTCGGCCGTCTGGATGGGTCATGGCCTTACTTGACCAAGTTGTTTTCAGTGAAAGCGTGGGAGATTTTTTCTTGATGAGCCTCCTTTGGCACACAGTACATTGTCCTCTGCTGTCCAGCAATCTCCCTGTTCAGGAGGTTGAGTGACTTACCAAAGATGTAGGACCCTGTGGAGAAGGTTCCCTCATGTCCTGGATCTTTGTTGACCTTGAGGGGCTGGGGCCAAAATACTGGCTGTCCTCATAGTCCAGTTACCTTTTAGTTCCGGTCTCCAAACTTTAGTTGTTGAACACCCAGAAGAGGAGGTCAATAGCGTTAGCATTGTAACAAGAGTAATGAACTTAACTATTATAGTTTTACCTGAATAACAAGCATTTTGGAATTTAAAATGTAGAGAACTCTTACTGTTATCAGTCATGGTTGTTTTTTAGTAGTTGAACTCCTGTAGAATATTAACAGAAAAAGAGCCACAAATAATATTTTACCATGACAATTATGATGACTTTACCTTTGTAACACATTTAAATGTCCAGCTTGATATAAAATAGCCATTGTTAAACGTACTCATTTTTTAAAAACACCAGAAGTTTTTATCTAAATTATTATCGTTTTAAAATAAATAAATAAATAAATTATCTTTTGATAGGATACCATCTAAAGAAAATATCTCAGCCCATGTATGTATCTGTTGTCATAAATAGCTGGAGTGTATGAAAAGGTAAATACCTGAATCAAAAGGAGGTTATTATCATAAACAAATATTAGAAAACCTGTACAGTCAGAAAGTACAAATACATTTAGTACACTAGAAAAAATAAAACCTTGTTATTGTTTTTTACAGGATATTTAGTCCTTTGAAAATGACCAGTGTAAGCACACCATAATAACATATTTAGAATTTATCCCTTTGTTGACAATTGATATAAACAGTATAATAATATATTTTAATAATATTTATTGATATAAGTCTTTTATAAGGCTATGAAAACTGTCGGGTCAGTCTGTTGTAAGATGAAAACTGTTGAGGTCCCCCTAGTGAACAAAGACTGGAAAATATTTCCATGCGGCCGCTCCTTTGTTCACCAAAGGGAGCATGCCTTGAGATGTTCAGGTTTTGTATGGGAAGTGTCTTACTTTTCTTGTTGCTGAGACAAAATAGCCAAAACCCAAAGTTAAAGGAGGAAAAGTTTATTTGGCTTATGATTTGTAGAGGTTTCAGCCCATAGTCAACTGTCTCCAAGGCAGGGTGGCACATGGCAGAGAGGCATCACAGAGGTGAAATAGTTCGTGGTAAGGCAGGGTAATTAGAAGGCAAAAAACAAAAGACAAGCAACAACCCTTTTTCCCTTTTATTTTATGACAGCTACCACCCTTAGGGCAGGTAGTACTCACATCCATAATCTAATCGAATCCTTGATCCTAGCATCACACACCCTAGATCCAGCCACCTCCATAAAGGCCCACCTGGGACTGCATGAGGCTTTAGAGGGACATCTAGATACAAGCCATAACAGGAAAGTTTTGTTTTGTTTTTTTGTTTGTTGGTTGGTTTGAAACAGGGTCTTGCTGTGCAATTCAGTCTGGCCTTGAGCTCACTATGTAGCCCAGGTGGGCCTCAATCTCAAGGTGATCTTCTTGCCTTGGCCTCGGAAGTGCTGGGATTACAGGCATGCACCACCACACCTGGCTTGGGAAGGTATTTTTCAGGAAAAAAATTAAGGTACTGGCCAGAGTATGTCTGTATGACAAGATGCTAGCAGATATTAATTCCATATAATTAAATGTGACCAGAAAACATTGTCTTTTACTTTAAAATAGTTAATTGACAAATATATTTAATTAAAATATTTAATTGACAAATATACATTCCAAGTATATGATGTAATTTTAAATATATATATGCATTATATAATACATTATCAAATTAAAACATTCATCATTACCCCTAAGATACATTAGATCCCCACATCTTATAACTGAAAGGTTGTGTCCTTTAATCAGTACCTCCTCTTTTTTTCCTACCTCCCAGCCCCTGACAACCAGCATTCTACTCCATTTTTGTTGTTTGTTTGTTTGTTTGTATTGTGGTGCTGGGTTTTAATCCAGGACCTTGTGCATGCTCAGCACATGTGCTCTACAACAGCTACATCCCCAGCCTGGCTACTGTTTTTGAGTTTGACTTATTTAGATTCCACATATAAGTGAGATCATACAGTATTTGTCTTCCTGTATCTGGCTTATTTAACTTAGCATAATGCCCTGTAGGTTTACCTGTGTTACTGAAATTGGCAAGATTTTCCCTTTTCTCAGGATTGGCTATTGTGAATAATTTCACAATGAAGAGGGTTTGCCAGCATCTCCTTGAGATACTGACTTCTTTCATCCATATATAATTCATTCGTATGTATTTTTTTTTCTCCAGAAATGAGATTGCTAGATCATATGGTAGTTGTCTTTGGAGGAGATCCCATGTTGTTTACATTTCCTTCAACAGTGTACATGGGTTTCCTTTACTTCATACCCTCTCCAACACGTTATCTTGTCCTTTTGATAAGTCATCCTAACAGGTATGATAGCTCTTTGTTATTTGCATCTCTGGTGATTAGTAATACGGAGCATCTTTTTATATACCTGTTATCTTTTTGGTATGTCTTCTTTGGGAAAAATAGGTATTCAAGTCCTTTTTCCACTTTTTAATTTTTTTTCTATTGTTTGAGTTCCTTATATATTTTGGATATTAGCCCCATATCAGTCATTTATTTGCAAATATTTGCTTTGATTCTATAGATTTCATTTGTTGATTGTTTCCTTTGCTACATAGAAGCTTTTTAGTTTTATATAGTGCCATTTGTTTATTTTTGCTTTTGTTGTCTGTCCTTATGCTGTCATATTAATAATGATCACCCCGGCCAGTGTTAAGGCATTTTTCCCCTATTTTTGAGGAGTTTTGTCGTTTTAGAGCTTACATTCAAGTAATTCATTTTGAGTTAATTTTTATATATAGTGTAAAACAAGAGTCCAATTTCACTCTTGTGTATGGATTTTTTCTAGCAGCATTTACTGAAGAGACTTTCTTTTCCCCATTGTATATTTTTTGTCAAAGACTAGTTGACCTTATGTAAATGTGTTTATTTCTGGGTTCTCTGTTCTGTTCCACTGGTCCATGTCTATTTTTATGCCAATATCAGGCTGTTTTGATTAATAGAGATTTTGTAATGTAGTTTGATAGCTGGAGAGGGAATGTGATGCCTCCAGCTTTGTGTGTGTTTGGTTTTTTTGGTTTTTGTTTTTGGTTTATTTGAGACAGGGTCTTACTGTATATTCTAGGCTAGCCTTGTATTCACTGTGTAGTCCAGGCTGGCCTTTAACTGGCAGTAATCCTCCTGCCTCAGCCTCCCAAATGCTGTGATTACAGGCATGTGCCACCATGCCTGGCTCCAGTTTTGTTTTTAAGATTGCTTTGGTAGCTGGGCATGGTGGTGGATGCCTGTAATCCTAGTATTCTGGGAGGCTGAGGCAGTATTATGGCCAAGTTTGAAGGCAGCCTGGACAAATTAGTGAGATCCTGTCTCAAAGTAAAAAAATAAAAAGGGAGATGTAGGACTAAGGATTTAGCTCAGTGGCGCTGCGCCTGCCTCGCCTGCCTCAAAATGTAGCTCAGTGGTAGAGCACCCCTAGGTTTGATACCCCGGCCCTCAATAAATAAATGATTGCTAGATCGCTTTTAGGATTCTTTTTTCTATTTCTGTGTGATTCTTCTATTTCTATTTCTGCTATTGAAATTTTGATAGAGATTGCATTGAATTTGTAGATCACTTTGGATAGTATGAATATTTTCATAGTATTAATTCATCTGGTCTGTGAACATGAATATCTTTCATTTATTTGTGTTTTCCTCAATTTCTTTTATCGGTTATAGATTTCAGTGCACAGATCTTTAAGCTCCTTAGTTAATTTTATTCCAAAGCATTTTATTTTATTATAGTTTTTGCAGTGCTAAGGATCAAACCCAAGGCCCCATGCATGCTAGATAAGTGCTCTACCCGAGCTATACTTCAGATCTGCTTTTTGGATAGTTTGGTTGTATGTATAGAAATAGAACTGATTTCTTTATTATGTTGATTTTTTGAGGGGGTGGGTACCAGGGGATGGAACTTGAGACCTTGTGCTTAAATCTAAATCTAATAAAAAAGAAACATATAACAATGGCAATAATGGAATAATTAATGAAATGACAGGACTCGGGGGGAAAAGAAGATCATTATGGAAAAGAGGTAAAACCTTTATGAAGTATGAGAAAATAGAAGATGAGATTGAAGAAACAATGGCCCAGGCTCTTTCTGGAGGTCCCAAGCTAGTTTGGGTGCCAGTTGTAAGAGATGATATATACTGGGACGAAGGTTTTAGTGGGAAAGAAACAGAGAATAGATTTATTTTCAAGGAGGAATAAAAGGATTTAAGAAGAGATTGACTGGGATGGTTGGGAGGAGGCTTAAGGAAAGCAGGAAGATGTCTAGGTTTTTGTCTTAGTATCATTATCTGGTAAAAAGAGATGACATTGGCGGGAGAGAAAGAGTGAGGATGATGGGGGCTAAAGTCAGACCAGTTTACGATCTCTCTCTTACCTGGACTACTTCAGAAGCCCCTTAATGGCCTGTCTGTTCCAGTCCTGCTCTCTTCAGTCTTCCCTTGGCCTGCATTTAGAGGATAAAACTTAAGTTCTTACCATTGTCAAGAAGTCTATGTAATCTAGCCACTGTCCGCTTTTTCTTTTTATACTACTCTCCCCTCTTACGAGATCCTGTCTCAAAAAACAAAACCAAAACAACTACAGAAAACTACTGTCCCCTTTTCTGTACTCTGCCATTAAGGACACAAAGTCTGTTCCTACCTAAAGGCTTCTCCACTTTAGTATTTTCTTCCTTGAAACCTATCTAGAGTATCACTTTAAACAAATTTATTATATATAAGAACTTACAGCTGATTCATTCTCCTTCCTTCTCCCTCTCTTTCTTTCTCCTGCCCCCCTTTCTCTCCCCTTCTCTGAGATTAATTTTACTTTCATTTTTAATATTTTTACTGTTATTATCATTTGGTACTGAGGCTGAAATCTAGGATCTTGCTCATACTAAGCACACGCTACCATTGAGCTACACTCCCAGTCCCTGTAAAATGTTTGTATGTATATATGTATGCATGTATTTTGATATTGGAGATTGAATTTAGGGCCTCCACTTGACCAGTGAGCTACATCCTAGACCAGAGATGGTGAATCTTTTAGAGTTTTCGATGATGTAAATAGCCACTATGATATGCATGCCATAGGTTCAGCATTGCTGTCCTAGATCTATGTTTTGAGATAGGGTCTCACTAAATTGCCTAGGCTGGAATAGCTGGGATTACAGGGATGTAACACTGTCCCTAACTGAATTGAGTTTTTAAAAAAGTCGCTTTATTTAAATTAGCCAGGAAAAACAACAAAAAAAGAAAAATTAGCCAGAAAAATCCTTTACTTTTCTCCCGTCATTAAATTAACAGTTGTAAGTTCAAGGACCTGAGTTCGATCCCCAGTACGCCCCCCCCCAAAAATGAACAATTGTAGGATACTTGGATACTAATAATATGTTTTACATTCCTTGCTGTTTCTTTAACCAGAAATTTAGAGACTATTCCTACTAAGACCTTAGTTTGTGTTTTGAAAGGCAGAGAGAAATTCTGTGAAATGTTGAAATAATTAAACCATCTTAAGACTAAAGTACATGTAAATGAAACAACTTATATTACTTGTTTAGAGAAAGGTTGGTATTTATTTAAAATTTAATTTGTTGTTTGCCCCTTTTTTCTGTCTTACAAGTGTTTTAAATATGGCATCTTTTTCTTTGGAGTTCCTATGAAAACCACTTTTAGTCTAGCTACCCATGGAATGGTGCACCCTGTAATGGTAGCTACCTGGGAGGGTGAGGCAGGAGGATCACTGGTTTCAGGCCAGTCTGGACAACTTAGTGACACCTTGTTTCAAAATAAATATATAAAAATGGCTGGGGATATAGCTCAATGCTGTCTGGGTTCAATCTCAAGTACCACAAAAACAAAAAAGTTTTAAGGTGTTTCTAAAGTATTCATTTTTTCTTTTTCAGGACATATATTTATAGAGAATTAGAGTATCCAGATTTGAAGTAGTTAACAATGTCCCTGCCAAGTCGACAAACAGCTATTGTTAACCCACCTCCACCAGAATATATAAATACTAAGAAGAATGGGCGACTGACAAATCAACTGCAGTATCTACAAAAAGTTGTCCTAAAAGCTTTATGGAAGCATGCTTTTTCTTGGCCTTTTCAACAGCCTGTAGATGCTGTGAAACTGAAGTTACCTGTAAGTATGTCTTATGTTAATTTAAGAAATAACCAGTCTTTAACATTTTATATACCTAGATATTTGTGGATATATATGTGTGCCTGTGTGTGTGTGTGTGTATATATATATACACACACACACACAGGCACACATATACTTTTATTTGCATTTATTTTATGCTGAATTTAATCTCATGCAATATTTTTATTCATTTTCTTCTGTGATACCTTTTTCTTCTGTGAAAGATACAGGTCTAGTTTTAATCTTTAGCATGTGGAAAGCCAGTTTTCCCAGCTATCTTTTATTAAAGAGGCTTTCTTCCAGTGAAGGTGTTTGGCCTCTTTGTCAAAGCTGAGTATGTTTGGAATTGTTTCTGCATCTTCTGATCTGTTCCATTGATTCTGAGGTCTACTTTTTTGCCAGTACCATGCTGGGCTTTTTTGTTTTTTGGGGGTTATTTTCCCTGATACTGGGGATCGAACTCAGGTTGTTGCCAGGCAGACGCACTTGCCAGGCAGGCGCAGCACCACTGAGCTACATTCCAGGCCCCTGTGCTATTTTTATCATAGTAGCTTTGTTGTATAATTTCAAGTCAGGGATTGTGATGCCACCTTTCTTGCCATTGTTGCCCAGAATAGCTTTTTGTTGTTATTGCCCAGACCTATTCTAGGTCTCTTCTGATTCCAAATGAATTTTAGGATTATTTTCTCTATTTCTGTGAGACATCCTTTTGCGACTTTGGTCAGTATTGCATTAAATCTGTATAACAATGTTGGAAATATGGCCATTATCAACTAAGAACAGGGGATACCTTTCCATTTTCTGATAACCTCTTCGATCTTCTTCTTCAGAGTACTGTAGTTTTCATTGTAAAGGTCTTTTACTTCCTTCGTTAGATTGATTCCTAGGAATTTCATTTTTTTGAATGCTATTGTGAAAGGTGTTGTTTCCCTAGTTTCTCTGTCAGTAAGTTTGTTGTATTCAGGAATGCTTTTGATTCTTGCTTGTTGACTTATATCCAGCTATACTACTGAATTTGGTTATTAAATCTGGAAGTCTTTTGTTGGAGTTTTGGGGGTTTTCTATGTAGAGTATCATAGCATCTGCAAATAATGATAATTTAACTTCTTCTTTGCCTATCCATATTCCTTTTATTTCTTTCTCTTATCTAATTGCTCTGGCTAATCTTGGCAGAACTATATCGAATAGGAGTGGTGACAGTGGGCATCCTTGTCTTGTTCCTGATTTTAGAGTGAAAGCTTTCGGTTTCTGTCCATTCAGTATGATGTTGGGTGTTGGTTTATCATAGGTGGCTTTTATCAGATTGAGATAAAGACCATTGATTCAAATTTTCTGTAGGGTTTTTATCATGAGTGGGTGTTGGACTTTGTCAAACACTTTTTCTACATCTATTGAGATGATTATATGATTTTTGTCCTTGGCTCTGTTAATGTAGTTTATTACATTTATTGATTTGCATATGTTGGACTATCCCTGCATCCCTGGGATGAATCCTACTTGGTTGTGGTGTATAATCTTTTTGATGATTTCCTGCATTGTGTTTGCCAGTATATTATTGAGGATTTTTGCATCTATGTTGATTAAGGAGATTGGCCTGTAGTTCTTTTTTGTGGTTGGATCCTTTTCTGGTTTTAGTATCAGGGTAATGCTTGCTTCCAGGAATGACTTTGAGAGTATTGCTGCTTCCTTTTGAATTTCATTAAAGAGTTTGAGGAGTGGTGACATTAAATTTCTTATAGAATTCAGCAGTGAATCTGTCAGGGCCTGGGCTTTTCTTTGTTGGTAGGTTTTTAATTACTTTTTGAATTTCATTGACTGATACTCGGTTATTTAGAATTTTTATATCTTCTTGGTTCAGCTTTGGTAATTCATATGTATCTAGGAATCTGTCCATTTCTTCTGTGTTTTCCATCTTATTAAAATACAGGTTCTCAAAGTATTGATGATCTTCTGGATTTCTGCTGGATCTGTTGTGATTTCACCTTTTTCATTCCTAATTATATGAATTTGAGTTTTTCCTTTTTTTGATAAGGTTGGCTAAGGGTTTGTCAATTTATTTAATCTTTTCAAAGAACATTGATTGATTCTTTGTATTTTTTTCTAGTCTCCATTGCATTGATTTCTGCTCTGATCTTTATAATTTCTTCCCTTGTATGAGCTTTGGTTTAACTTGTTCTTCTTTTTCTAGAAGTTTGAGGTTCAACATTAGGTTGTTTATTTGAGTCAGCTCACTCTTTTTCTGATATGGGAATTCACTGCTATAAATTTCCCTCATAGGACTGCTTTCATTGCATCCCATAAGTTCTAGTATGTTGTATTGGTATTATCATTTAATTTTAGAAACTGTGATTTCTTCTTTAAATTCATCTGTGACCCATTTGTTGTTCAGGAGGGTGTCATTTAGTTTCCATGTGTTTATGAAGTTTTTGTGGTTTCTTTTGCCATTGATTTCCAATTTTATTGCACTGTGGTCTGATAATATGCATGGGATAATTTCAATTCCTTTGCATTTACTTAAGCATGTTCTGTGAGCTAGTATGTAGTCTGTTTTGGAAAACATCCTGTGTGCAGCTGAGAAGAAGCATGTGTATTCTGTTGTTTTGGGATGGTACACTCTGTAGACATCTACTAAGTCCATTTGTTCAAAAATTTGGTTCAGTTCTGATATTTGTTGATTTTTTAATCCAGCTGATCCATCTATTTGTGACTGGAGTATTGAGGACCCACATTACAATTGTGTTAGTGCTTATTTGATTTTTCATTCTGTTAATATTTGTTTGATATAATTGGGTCCGTTGCTATTTGGTGCATATATATTTATGATTGTTATCTCCTCCTCTTGGATTGTTCCCTTTACAAGGATGTGGTGACCTTCTTTGTCTCTATTAATCAGTCTTGGCTTGATATCCACTGTGTCTGTAAATAGAATAGCTACCCGTGATTTTTTCTGGATTCCTGTCACATAGAGTATTGTTTTCCATCCTTTGACTTTCAGTGAATGAATTTCTTTTTTAATTAAATGTGTTTCCTGTATGCAGCATATTATTGCATGTTACTTCTTATTCTATTCTGCCAATCTGTTTCTTTTGATTGGTGAATTGAGACCATTTACATTGATGGTTATAACTGAAATGTATTGGCTTATCCTTGTCATATTATTTTCCTGCTGTTGGTTCCCTGTCTTTCCCCTCTGTTCAGTTGCTTACCCTCCCTGGTGGCTTCTTTCTTTTGGTGTTCATGGAGTTGTAGTCCTTATTATTTCTTTCTAGAATGTCCTTCAGAACATTTTGAAGTGCTGGTTTGTTGGTCATGAATTTCTTTAGGTGTTCTTTGTCATGGAAGTATTGTATTTCTCCATCAATTTTGAAAGATAGTTTTGCAGGATACATCAGTCTGGGCTAGGGGGGTTTTTTTTAGGGCTTGAAATACTTCACTCCATGGGACACACATGTATAAATACCGAATAGTTTCTCTAGTGTGAGAAACTGAAAGTGTAAATAAGGACTAAAAGGTATAATAGATAATGTGAAATAGGAAGAAAATGGGCAAGGGGGAAGGGGAAGTGGGAGGGGTAGGGGAAAGGAAAGAAAGGAATGGAATTAATATGAGAAAATGAAAAAATGGAAACAAAGTCTTTGTAAATAGGGAGGGATGGAGAGGTTGAAGGGAGAGCAGGGGAAGGGGGAAAAATAAGAACCAAGAGAGATTATGTAAAGGTGCAAATTTGCAATGATGAATGTCATTATACTGTATGCCTAAAATGTACCAATAAAATAAAATAACATAAAATAAAAAAGAAATACTTCACTCCAAGCTCTCCTTGACTTGAGGGTTTGTGTTGAGAAGTCTGCTGTGATTCTGATAGGCTTTCCTTTGTAACAACAGCTTTTACTATTCTTTTCTTGTGCTGAATTTCTGGGATCTTGATAATTATATTCCTTGGTGTAGATTTATTTTGGTCGTGGCTCATTGAAGTTCTATAGGCCTCACTTATTTGTGTGTCAAATTCTTTTTCATGTTTGGGAAGTTCTCTGCCATTACTCTTTGAACAGGCTTTGTATGGCATTTGCATCTCCAACTCTCTCATTGACCCCAATCAATTGTATATTGTTCTTCTTTGCATCATCTTGCAATTGTTGGATTGATTTTTCATGGTCTCTTGCCATTTTTAAGATATCTTTCTTTTCATGGTCATGAACTGCATTCATTCCTGTCTTCTAGTTCAGAAATTCAGTTGATTTTTCTCTTGAGTAGGTCCAACATGACTCTTCCTCTTTTCAGCCATGTTCAATCTATTTAAAATTTTTGGAGGCATTGTGAATGAAATTGTTTTTCTAATTTCTTTCTTGATAGATTCATTATTGGTATATAAGAATGCTTTTGGTTTTTGTGTGTTTATTTTGTATCGTGCTACATTGCTGAATTTGTCAGATTGTCTTAGTTACTTACTGAGAAAAAATACCAGACACCCAAAGTTAAAGGAGGAAAGGTTTATTTCAACTAACAGTTTGTAGAGGTTTCAACCAGGCAGGTGGCTTCAAGGCAGGGTGGCATGGCAGGGGGGCCATCACAGAAGAGAAATAGTCCATGGAAAAGCAGGCAGGAGACAGTGCAGCAGCAAGCCTGCCTTCTTTCTGTCACTTTATGTTCCATCCAGGCTACAGACCTATTGATCGGTGCCACCCATACCCAGGTTGGGGCTTCCATTATCCACACCTTTGATCCACATTCACACTCCCTAATCCAGCTACTTTCAAAACTTCCCACTTATGAACGCATGAGGCTTTGAGGGGGACTTCTAGATATAAGCCATAACACAAATCTAGAAGTCTTCTTGTGGAGCTTTTTGTGTCTTTTATGAAAAGAATCATATCATCTGCAAATAGGGATATGTTGACTTCTTCCTTTCTTAGTCATGTCCCTTTTATTTCTCTTGCCTAATTGCCCTTGGTTAAACTACTATATTGAACAAGAGTGATGAGAACAGACACTCTTGTCTTGTTCTGAATTTTAAAATCCTTTTAGTTTTTTCTTCATTGGGTATGATATTGGCTATGACCCTGTCATATGGCTTTTATCAATTTGAGGTCAGGTCCTTCTATACCTATTTTCAGCAGGACTTTTACATGAAGGGGTGTGTTTTTCTGCATCTATTGAGATCATGTGATTTTTATCCTTGATATTATTTATGTGGTATATTACATTTATTAATTTACATATGTTGAACTATCCTTGCATCCTTGCAAGAAAAGCAACTTGATCATGATGTATGATCTTTTTAATTAGTTTTTGAATTCTGTTTGTGCATATCTTATTGAAGATTTTTACACCTGTGATCATCAAAAGTATTGGGCTAAGCCGGGTGCGGTGGCACATACCTGTGACCCCAGCACTTGGGAGGCTGAGGCAGGAGGATGCACTGGTTCCTGGCATTAAATTTTTCCAGTGCTTGGTTCCTTTGCTTTCCATTTATTTAACTACTTCCCCAGTGAGATTTATTCTTTCCCTTGTTCTCATTGATGGTGTTGTCTTCCTTTTCTCTGTTTAGGATCCCCTTAGGTATTTTCTACAGTGCTGGCTTGGTCATGAATTTCTTTAGTTTATCTGTATTATGAAAGGTCTTTATTTTTCCTTTCATTTTGTAAGATAACTTTGTAGCATATAATAATCTGGATTGGCAATTATTTTCTTTTAGGACTTGAAAACCTTCACTCCAAGTTTTCTTGACTTTCAAGGTTTGTGTTGGAAAATCTCATACTCTTGAGTTTCCTCTGAATTGTGATTTGGCACTTGTCATTAACAGCCCTTAGTATTCTCTCTTCTAAGTTTCTAGCATCTTGACCATAATATGTTATGGAGAAGTTCTTTTCTGGTCATGTGTATTTGTATCCTTTACCTGGATATCTGTATCATTCCCTAGATTTGGGAAGTTTTCTGCAATAATTTAAGTGAATAAAATTTTTATGCCATTATCCTCTACTTAAACCCCTCCCTTGATTCTTAAGTTTATTCTTGTAGAGTGGTCTAGGAGCTGTCAGATAATCTTTTGATTGTCTCTTACTGTTTTACCATTATTACTGACTACTCTATTACATCCATCTTGTCTTTAAGTGCTGATATATTTTCTTTGGACTGATCTTGCTTAATGCTGACACTTTTTCTCATCAGTAGTGGGATTGAACCCATGGTCTTTACACTGAGCTACTGCCCTCTACCTTTTTTGAGGGGAGGCAGGGTCTCAGTAAGTCACTAAGTTGCCCAGACTAGGGTCGAACTTGGGGTTCTGGATTTGAACTTGTGTTCTTACTACCCTAACTTCACAGAGTGCTGGGATTACATACAAGTGTGTGCCAACTTGCCCAGCCACTGCAGACACTTTCATTTGAGTTTTTCATTTCCAGAATTACTGCTTGTTTGCTTTTTGTAACCTATAACTCTTTACTGAAGTGATCTTTCATATCCTGCATTGTCTTTCCTTAATTCCTTCAGCTTCTTATTTATATTTTCTTTAAGCATGTTGATCATCTTATTAATCAATTCATTTAGCTACTTCTTTGTCTCTTCTTGATCTCTTTAATCATCCTGTTGATTTTTTTTTTAATTCTTTGGAATTTCATCCACTTAAAGTATCTGTAGGATTATGTTTGGGGAGTTAGGAGTTTTTATAGGCATATTTTTGCCTATAAAAGTTTTATTTGTGTAGAATTTTGGAGAACAAATGTGAATTTTTCCAGATGTAGTGTGGATATCTTTTTGGTGAGTGGTTGTCTCTTGTGATGTATGTGGGGTTGTGGGTTTGTTTCCATGTGAGAGTTTCCCTCTAATCTGTTCTGAATAATATGTTAAATTCAACTCCTAACACTGTTTTGAATGGAGTGAGTAAGTACAATTATTAAGATCTTGTTTTAGGAGATCTGTACTATTTTGCTATCCCAGGAAAAGACAGGGAAAATAATAAAGCATAATATGTTAGAAATAATTAAACCTTGCTGACATTTGGATTAATCCTAATATTATATGTATAAAAGAGGAAAAGATAAGAAAAAGATAATTACAAGGTTAAAGAAGACATAAGGAACTTGTATCCTGTTGAATAGACAGTCAAGCAATTAGATATCACCAAGAAACAACTGCTGATGTGGACATAAGTGACTAAAAAAAAAGAAACGTTATAAAAGCAAATGCACAAAACTTCGATATGCAGCATACACACATGCATATATGGTATATATGCGTAAACATACATATAATAAATACACACACATATAGTGTATATATAGTATATAGTGCATAACCCAAAAAAAGAGAATTATCCCGAGTCTTTGGTTAGAGTAAAAGTTTTAAATCAGCTTGTCTGTGCTGTTGTCTTTAGTCTTTTGTGCTTAGGAGCCTCTGGTGTTCTCAGGATGCTGACAGGGTACTCATGCCCCTGCTTCTGTTTTGTGATAGCCTTTGGTTCCTAAACCATGCTCCTATCACAGGCTCTGCTATTTGCTTTGCACCATTCACCTCTCAGACTACAGCACTCTCACATTGTAGCTGTGCCTCTGCTCTGCCAGAACCCTTATCTGGTCTCAACTTTGGTATTTTCCAGGATATAGGCAAGAAGCAGCACCTTCACCCCAGGATACCATTCTCATGGCTTTTCTCTGCACTTTGTGCTTGGGTATCACTTCAGTATTCCTGCTTGCTGATTTTCTCTCTCACAATTTCAGTGGCTTCTAAGAACTTGCAGGAAAGAGCCACAGCAGGTGTTGATCCAGAGTGTTTTTTTGTGTGCCCCAGCTATTCAGCTTCTCATCAGTCTTTCTCCAGTACACAATTTCAGTGGATTTTGAGAACTAGGAAGTGGGAAGAGCCCCAAAAGCCCCTACTGGTGTCACTCCAGCATCTTCTCTTCCCCTGGTCCTCACAGAGCCTACCCATTGCAAGCCCCTGCATTTCTCACTGCCTCATGGGTTCCATTGTGTGTAGTCCTAGGCCCTTAGCTAGGACCCTGCGTTCTACCTGTCTTTGTCTCTGGGTTCACTGATCGTATACCCACCACTGCCCTCTGAGTGACTCTCCTGTTTGTGCTCTCCACTTTGCTCTAGTCCGGGGAAGTCTTCCCCAATAAATACCTCATTCACTGGTCCCAAGTCCCAGCAGGAGAAGAGCTGGGCCTGGTGAGCATCTGTTGGCAGCCACTACACTTCCTTCTTCCCTCAGAGAAATTTTCATGTTTCCCCAAGATGATATGTCCTCCAAATGTGGGTTATGAGAAACCTCAGAAATCCAGCATTGGCCCTTCTTCTTATCCTTCTTCCTTCAAATTGCCTTCCTGTGGCTGGGCTCCCATTCATCCCCAAAGCTGTATACCTAGTGAACTTGGTGAGTGTCCCTATGGGTGCTGCTGTCTCTAGTCTGCTATGATAGTTAAACATGTATTTCTCCACTAGTCAAAGGGATATCTCTTAGATACTTGGTGGCCTTTTGTATATGCATATCCTTCATGGCTTGGGCAGTTTTACAGGTCTTCTTAAAGTGAACATGAAGATTTGAACCTGTATTTGCATTATTTTGTGGAGTTTTCTGGGTCAAGAAAGTAGTGAACCATTTTCACAGGTCACCACCTCAGGCTGCTTAAAGGAAGAGCATAAAGTTTTTTAATGAACACGTGATTTATTCAGCACTATTAAAGAATACAACAGTGAGTATCTACCCCACCCCACCCCTGAAAAAAAGCTCATTTTGGGGGGCATCGACACTCTTATTTTAACAGTGTAAGATAAATCATACATGTTTTCTTGTTACAGATGTATCCCTTGACCTTTCAATGAAGGGTAGTCATGAATGTTGCCTCTAAGAAGTTTCTTTTAACACTTCCTAGCAGACTTACTTATATCACATAAAGAATTCACGTTTAGGTCTTGTTACTAGTTTGTGGACATCGAGTAACAGAATGGTTGAATAACTTGTAATGTGACTTGTTAGTTGTGGAGCTGGGATTTTACTTTGAATCTGTCAGATTCCATACATGCTGATTGTTTTTTGGTTTTGGGTTTTGTTTGTGTTAGGTGTTTTTTGGGTTTGGTTTTGTTTTTCATGATACCCTTCCATTTTTATTTTTCAAGGATAATTCTCTTTAAAGTTTTGTCTTTATTAATTTTTATTGGCTTTTTCTTTCCTCTGAAAAATAATACTGTGACAGCCAGTTTGGGTTTTGGTCTTTTGAGACAGGGTCTCTCTCGGCAGTCCAGACTGGCCTCAAACTTGGGATCCTCCTGCCTCAGCCCTCCCGAGTGTTAGGGTTACAGATGAGATGTGGGCAACCATGCCCAGCCAGTTTTGCTTTTAATTACTAAATGTTCTGGCTTCCACATTATAGCTTTTGAAAGGTGATCAGTTGCTCTGTCGAGTCACAGGTGTATAGTTATGAAATTTCTTTGTGCGCCAATACTTGTAGTGAATTCATTCTTATTAACACTTAGAATATCTTCAAATCCATAGGATTATTATACCATTATAAAAAACCCAATGGATTTAAATACAATTAAGAAGCGATTGGAGAATAAATATTATGGGACGGCTTCAGAGTGTATAGAAGACTTCAATGTAATGTTCTCAAATTGTTATTTATACAACAAGGTATGTAAGTCTTATGCGGCTAATTCTTTGCTTTTACATATAGGAGAGATACGTATAAGTAAGTATACTTATGTCAAAATTTAAGTTTTGATTTGGACCACTGTACATATATTTAAGGATAATGTTTTTCACTGGTTTCCATAATTTTTACATATCAACATTTGTTCAGTCTATTTCGATGGCTTTTCACCTGACTAGCTGTAATGGCTTAATATTTTGAAAAATGAAATACTAATGACAGGTTTTTTTTTGGATAGAGTCTTGTTATGTAGTCCAGGTTGGCCTCAAACTCACTGAATAGTTAAGGCTAGCTTTGAACTCACAATCCTCCTGCCTCAGCCTTCTGAATTCTGGGATTATAGGCATGATCTGGTGTGCCCAAACAGACACGTTCTTTAAGACACATTGCCATTAATATCCTTCAAAATATTCCCCCTGTTTCAAACACCCTTATCCCATTGTTCTTGCCACTATGTGAAGCAGCTCTGCAAGTTTTCTTTTGTGAGTGTTTTTACAAGGTCTCATAAAAAATACAGTGAGTGCCACTGCCAAGTGCCATCCGACAGGAAGGTAGGCTCATAAAAATATTTTCTATGTGTTCTCTGCCATGTTATTTACCTATTCACTGGATCTAGCACCATGGAACTTCTGAGTCTTCCCCACAGTCAAAATGACCATGGAAGGCAAATGTTCTGAATCAAGCCAGAAGACAGAGGCAGCCATGACAGCACAGTTAAAGATACTTACAAAAGAGGACTTCCAGAACTGCTTCAGAAAGTGACAAGAATGATGGCATAAGTGTGTTCCAAATGAGGAGGGTTTAATGGCAGTGTATCTTGTACTGTGATACTTTTTAAAAAATTTAAACATTTTTCAAGCATACCTCATGTGAACATTTTGAACTTACTCTTCACATTTGTTCTCATCTGTGAAATTGGATTTATTTATTTAGTTTTCCTTCCATACAATATTCCTGTTTTCCACAATATCGTATCCTTTTGATCTGTTTCATGGTATCTAAATATTATAAGACATATCCCATTAAAGTTTGAAAAATTAAGCATTTAAATAAGTATTTAGTTTATACAAAATCACTCATTAGTGATACTGTAATGTAATAGAAGTTTTGATTTGGTTCCCAAGGTTACTATCAATGCCACCTTGTATGTGTGAAAGATTTAGAACTGTTAACTGATGTGTTTTTAAAAAATCATTATCAATGGTTATCAATACCATTCAACTTTTATCTTAATTTAAAAGCAATTCTAAAGTGTTCTTTACATTTAATACTTTAAAACAAAGTTCCCTAGTTTTACTTAGCTGCCTAACTTAGAAATAAATGTTCTCAGTTTAGGCTGTTACTTTTTAATTACTTATTTTTTTCTCAGCAGTGAAATAAAGCATAAGAAAGCTTCTAATCAGATAGTTAAGATTTTAAAATTGAATCAGCACTGAATTCATTTAACAAATTTAAAACTTAAAATGTAGTAATTGCTTCTAGTCAAACAGTAAAGTACTTTGCCCAGAAATAAATACATTTTGTTTTAACCTATTGAGGAATAGAAATTCTTATTTGTATTACTTTGTTGTAGTAATAGGATTGGTTGAATTATACTTCTGGTGCTCAGGCATTCTGGTCCTTTTTAGAAGTTGAAGGGGTAGAATGTTAGAATTTAATGTTCACTATTTTCTAAACTTCTAATTTAGAAGAAATAACAACTAGGAGTACTGTATCACTGCCTTCTATAAGTTAGCCTGAATTTTAAAAACTTTGATACAGTGGTCATGTTATATATCTTTATGATATATTTAATCCATTTTCTAGCCTGGAGATGACGTTGTTCTTATGGCACAAGCTCTAGAGAAGTTGTTTATGCAGAAATTATCTCAGATGCCACAAGAAGAGCAAGTTGTGATTAAAGAAAGAGTAAAGAAAGGTAAGCCAAGAAGAGTTAAATCATTTATGTCATCTGTCTGCCTGATCTCTCTTTCTTTCAGTCTCTCTTGTGTATATGAACATAAAATCCTTCAGGGGAGGTAGACATCCAGAAGTTCTTCTACATCCTATTATATTGGTACAGATGTTCTTTTAGTCTGCCAAACCTTAATCACTAGGATGGTTATCATGCAAGAAGAGGGAAGATTGCATTGATAATGGGGTTACAGCCAGGTTTCCTGTTGCTTAGTGATATTCATCGAATAGGCATCCAATAAATCATATTATTATTACTATTTTCAGTATAGCTTGTAACTATGTACTGTACTGATAAGAAGGTGCTCATTGCCAATAGATTTCATAGCTATGAATGAAATGTTGCTGTTGAGTCTGAACATTGTCTTTCTAATTTTGCTTATAACTTTAAAAAAGTTTTAGAGAACATATTTGCAGATAATCATCATATTATTTTAATATGGACTTATGGGGGCCAGGGATGTAGCTCAGTGGTGCCACACCTGCAAGGCCCTAAGTTTTATTCCTGGAATGTAAAAAAACCAACCTAAACATGGAGTTATGCTAGGCATGGAGGCACACACCTATAATCCTAGGACTCTGGGAGACTGAGGTAGGAGAACCACAGGCTTGAGCCTAGCCTAAGAAACTTAGTGATTTGGCAAAAGCCTATCTCAAAATTTAAAAAAATAAATTTTCATCTGGCTCGGGATGAAGGCTTAGGTCTAATCCCCAGGATCATAAAAAAATATATGGAGAGAGAGCTTTAAATATGCATATAGATTTATTGCAGAGGCTAACCAAAAATATTATAGATCAAATGTCAGTTCATGTTTGGATCATTAAAAAGCTACATAATCTTGGTTAAGTTCTTTAATCATTCTATATTAGTTTCCTCATCTAAAACATCAGAAAAATATTTCTTTTTCATGGTTGTAATTGTTCAGTATATGGCTAAGAGCCTGGGAAATAGGCTTTTGGTGAGTTAATGATATTGTTTTTATTGATAGTTCTGTGTGTGTGTGTGTGTGTGTGTGTGTAGTTTGTTTGTTTGTTTGTTGAGGCAGGGTCTCCCTTTGTAGCTCAGGCTGGCCCTGAACTCACTGTGTAGCCCAGGCTGGCCTCAAACTCCCTGTGATCCTCCTGCCTCAGGCTCCCAATTGCTGGGATTACAGGTGTGTGCCACTAAGCCCGGCTATATTTTTTCTTTATTCTTAGTAGATCCTTAAGATGGGTCATAGATTATAATTTGCTGTAATCAATCCAGTGAGATATTCACTGACTATTTAAGTTCTTATTTTATTCTTACTTTGCAAAAAGTTGATCTTGAGTCTGATCTTCTGCACTTCTATATGAGGATTAAAATAACACATAGATCAGTGTTGTATTTAAATGGTTAATGCAAAGTGCTGATTATTGCTGACTTAAATTCCTATCTCTAGCAAGGTAAAACATTTTCGAACGTTCTTTTGGAAAAAGGTGTTTAATAACACATTTTTGTTGTTTGCTATTGGGGATTGAATCTAGGGTACTCACGAGGCAGAGGCAGGAAGATTGGCAGTGTGATGGGAGCCTGGGCTACCTAGTGAGGCATTATCTCAAAGTAGGGGATGGGGGGTCAGATAGAGTGGGAGGGAGAGATAGAAAGGTAGAAGAGGAAGAAGGAGAGAGAGAGAAAGTGACACCCCAACCCTGTTCATTAAACCTAAGTATTCCTTACCTTTGTGCATTTCTGTGACAAAATATCCGAGATAATCTACTTCAAAGGAGGAAGGGAATTTTTGTTTTTTTGTTTTGCTTTGGCTAAAGGATTCAGAGGTTTCAGCCCACTTGGCCCTATTACTTTGTGCCTGTGGCAGCACAATGTATCATGGTAGGAGTGCATGGCAAAGGAGTCCTGTTCACGTTGTGGTGGACAGGACATAGTGAGACAGGAAGTGGCCCAGGTCTCTATCTGCTTCAAGGGCACACCCCCAATGACCTAATGTTCTACAAGTTTCACCACCTCCCAAAAGCAACACATGGCCCTTTAGGGAACATTCATAATACAAACTATGATAGACGAACTTAAGTAATTGTAAGTATTCCTCACTATAAATATCTGTTTAGCTCGTGAGTTCAAAGAGCAACTGTTGGTATATAAAAGGATGTGAGATTATATGAATCTGTTTGACTCCTAAATTCTAGTGAGTTGTGAGAACTCAGATATTAAGGAGTATCAACACTATCTGAAAATATTAAGATCCTGAGTTTGTTTAGGAAGAACCAGAGAGCCAGGGGTGTACAGGTATCTTATGTATCAAATGTGATAATGGCATGGAAAAAATAAAGCAGCATAAAAGAACTAGAGAGTGGTGGAGATAGAGAGAGAGGATATTTTTAGGGAAGGTGGTTGAGATGGTGACATATGATTAAATGCCGGAAGGAAATGTTGGACTGAGCCATGAGGATGTGTTCTTCCATACAGAGCAAATAGTTAGCTGTGCTCACCACCTTTGAGGATGGCAGGGCCAGTCAGCAGAACAGGCCAGAGTGAAACGAGAGTGGAAAGTGATGTGAAATGAAGTTTTATTTTTAGACCGATTTATTCATGAATATAATTCATATGCTTGTAACTGTTATACCTGTGCAACTCTTCTTAGTATACTTAAGTGTCTGTACTTGTAAAAAATAATGTTATTTTTGCCTATTTTATTGTGTAAAATGGCCTGTGAAATATTTTGCTGTTGTTATTTTCTTCAAACCCTTTTAAAAAATGTAAACATATCTGAAGTATAAAACCTGCAGTGTGCACAAGCCCCTAGGTTCAACCCCCAGTACCAGAAAATACATAAATATTTTTAAAATTATTTTCTCTAGGGCCGGGGATTTAGCTCAGTGGTGCCGCTGCCTGCCTCACAAGCGTGATGTCCTGAGTTCGATCCCTAGTACAAAAAAAAAAAATTATTTTCTCCAGAATTATATTTTTAGAATTTCAGTGTTTTGGAATTTAGACTTGCAGGATTTTGAACTTCCAATATTTCAGCATTTGGGACTATATCTTTTCAGATTGTGGTTCAAATCCATTAAAATCGATCTAATAATATCAGCAACAGTATATATGGGAGAATTGCAAAAATGGGAGTGTGTTTGCTTTATAAGTACTTATTCTAAATATAAGTATACTTATATTTAGAATAAGTACTTATATAAATAACTACTTTGCTAAAAAGCAGAACTAAATTAGAATGTAAGAGAGAATGGTGTTTTATGCTTACTCAGATATTTGACTTTGTTCATCTTTCACTAGGCACTCAACAGAATATATCAGTTTCTTCTGTTAAAGAAAAGCCACCCCCTAAAGCAATGGAAATGGTATTTAAGCAGGAAGAGAGTCCCTCTGTACTTCCTGAGACATCTGTGTTTCCCTTAAACATGGCACAAGGAGCTCTACTGGAGTCTAGCTCACAAACTGTGGTCCAGGTAAGTTTATTACAGTTTTTAAATCAGTAGTTCTTGAAATATTTTCAATGTAACCTAGAATATTGGTGCTTTCTTTTGGTTTTTGGTTTTTGGTTTTTGGTTTGTTTGTTTGTTGTTTTGGTACCGGGAATCAAACTTAGGACCTTGCACTTATGAGGTGGTACCACCGAGCTAAATCCCCGGACCTGTTTATTGGGTTTTTTAGGAGTATTTGGGTTTGAACAGCTCCAGTCCTTTTTCTTAAAATAAAATAAAACAAAACAAAACAAAACAAAAAAAGGGCTCACTAAGTTACTAAGTAGCATAGGCTCGGCTCAAAATTGCAGTCCTCCTGCCTCAACCTCCCAGAATACTGGGGTTACAGGCATGTACCACTCTGCCTGGCTTTTACTTTTATTTAAGTTGATATGAAAATTAGTCTTCAGCATACAAGAATTTGGTCATACTATTTCTGCCTTTCTGTGCATTTTGTGAACAGAGAACTAGAATGCTAATCAAATTTTAGAGATTTATTTGATAGAGTTTAAACTTTAGTATCTTGATAATATTAAGATCAAAAGTTGTCCATTCATATAATTTTATTTTTAAAATGTATACCCTTGCTTATTTCAGATATTCAGAAACGTTTTTGTACAACTATGACTTTGATTTTCTGTCTTTATTGTCTTAATAATTTTTACAAGATAATTTTTTGGAATGTGGGAAGAAATTGTTAGTGCTGTTTATTTTGCCTATAAAATAGAAATTAGTCTTTGCTAAGATTTAATTCATGGATTGACAATAGTATGTGTAAATTATCTCTATTGCCTTTTTCTTTTTATTCATTTTTTGTTTTGTTTCATTTTTTTGAGACAGTGTCCTGTTTTGTAGTTAAGGCTGCCCTTGAACTCATAATGAGCCCCTTCCTCAGCCTCTAGAGTACTGAGATCACAAGGGTGCACTGCCATACCCAGCCTCCTTTTTCCTTAACTGATAAATATCTCTTTAAGTATAGCTTTTTTAAAAAATGGTACTTTATGGTTTAATTTTATTTATTTATTTTTTGGTGTGGTACCAGGGATCGAACTTGGGACCTTGGCTTGCAAAGCAGGTGGCAGAACTACTGAGCTAAATCCCTGGCCCAAGTATAGCTTTTGTTGAAGTATAACTTTTTGTTGTTGAATTGTTTTACTTTAAGGTTACCAGGGGTGTGAAGAGAAAAGCAGATACAACAACTCCTACAACTTCTGTAGTTAAAGCAAGTAATGAATCTTCTGCACCACCTGTGGGAAAAAAACCAGCCAGAATGCCAGCAATAAAAGAAAACGAGCTGAAAAATGTTTTATCAGATTCACAGCAACATTGTAAAGTTGGAAAGAGAATTAAAATAACTGAACAACTAAAGCACTGTAATGAAATTCTTAAAGAAATGCTTTCCAAGAAACATTTTTCATATGCATGGCCTTTTCATAGTCCTGTTGATGTTAATGCTTTGGGTCTACATAACTACTATGACATTGTCAAAAATCCAATGGATCTTGGGACTATTAAGGTAAATATTACTTTAATAGGAAGAACTTCTTTTCTGTTTGAGGGGGATAACTTTTGTTTTGTTTTTTAAGAGATAGGTTCTTGCTATGTAGCCCAGGCTGGCCTCAAACTCTCAAGCCTCTGGTTCAGCCTCCCAAGTTCTGAGATTTCATCCACAGCTCACTTCTTTTCTTGATATAAAAATAACTCATCCAGCTGCACAAGGTGGTGCATGCCTATAATCCCAGCTTCTCTAGAGGCTGAAACACAAGGATCACTTGAGCCCAGGAGTTTGATGCCAGCCTGGGCAACATATCTAGAATTTGTCTCCAAAAAAGAAAGAAAGAAATTCATCATTGCAAAACCCAGAAAAAGCTGAAGAAAATTTTAACAGAACATATCATCTGAAGCAAATCATTGGAACAATTTAAAATACACTTTTTCATTCTCATGTGAACATACCTATTCTTTTTTTGTGTGTGTACTGGGAATTGAACTCAGGGCCTTGGGCTTGCCAGGCAGGCTCTGTGCCACTGAGCTGCATCCTTGGCACACCCATTTTTCTTTACCATAATATCTGGGTTATAATATGTAATATAATCTGTACCCTGAATTTTCATTCCTATATAATGGGACATTTTCTTGTTTCACATTCTTCAAGTTTGCTTTTTTTTTTTGTACTGAGAATTGAATGGAGGGCCCCTGTACTTCTCTATCACTGAACTGCACCTGCAGCCCATTTTGTAATTTTTATTTTGAGACAGAATCTCACAAAATTGTCCATATTTGTGATCTTCCTCCTCCAGTCTCTGAAGTAGCTGGGATTATAGGCATGCACCACCATGTTCATCTTCTTTAAGAATATTTTTTTAATAATTACATGTTTCTAGAATTTTTTTAATCCTTTATTTTTGGTGAGGCATTTATGCAGTTTATAACTTTATTCCTGTCCATTGTTTGGAGGATGTCTTCTCTTGGATTGGTAAACTTTTCTTTATTGCTAATTTAGACATTTTTTCGTTTGTTTTGGTTTTGGTTTGGTTTTTGGTTTTTTGAGACAGAATCTCACTGTGTAGTTCACACGGGCTTTGAATTCACTGTGTAGCTCAGAGTAGCCTTGAAATCGTGGGAATCTTCCTGCCTTAGCCTCCCATGTGCTGGGATTACAGGTGTGTACCACCACACCTGGCTGGAAGATTTAAATCATTGGAAAACTTTATGGACAATATGTTATGTATATTCATTTTAAGGTTAACTATTTAAAAGGATAAGGGCTGGGATGTAACTCAGTGGCACCCTGGCAAGCACAAGGTCCTGAGTTTGACACCCCCCCCCCCGCAAAAAAAGGATAAACTATAGCAGTTTGATCCGCAAAAAAAAAAAAGATAAACTATACCACCTTCAAAATTATTCAGAATCTTAGTCCTCCTCCAAAGCAATTACTCATTGTACTCTCTATTGTTTATTTTTGTCTAGATATTTGATTCTTTTAAACACAATTTTATTTCTTTTTAATCAGCAACATAATCTTTATTAACATATCAGAATCTAATTTTACTTTTTTTTTGCAGTACTGAGGATTGAATCTAGAGCCTTGCACATGTTAGGCAAGGGCTATACACCCCAGCCCTTTATTTTTTTGAATTTCCTTTTGACAAGATATGTCTAAGTTGCCCAGGCTGCTTCAAACTTGTGATCCTCCTGCCTCAGCCTTGATTAGCTGGGATTACCAGTGTGTGCTACTGTGTCTGGCAATATCTATACTTTGCCCTTATTCTCATAAGATCTTTTCCTACACCAGTGTCTTCAAGAGTTCTACCTAACCTCTGTTCCAGCCAGGTCAGCATTTCTGTTTTAATATTTAGATCTTTCATCCATTTCAATTTTAGTTTAGTGCATGGTGAGAGATATAAGTCTAGTTTTAATCTTTGGCAAGTTGAAACCCAATTTCTCCAGCACCATTTATTGAAAGAGGCTATCTTTCCTCCAGTGAGGGTGTTTGGCTCCTTTGTTGAAGATGAGATGGCTGAGTGTGTCTGGACTTGTTTCTGCATCTAATCTGTTCCACTGGTCCTCAGATCTGTTTCTTTGCCAGTACCATGCTGTTTTTATCATAGTAGCTTTGTAGTATAGTTTCAAGTTGGGGGTTGTGATAACCTCTGCCATGTCTCTGTTGCCTAGAATTGCTTTTGCTGTTTGAGGTCTCTTCTTGTTCCAAATGAATTTTTGGATTGTTTTCTCAAGATCCGTGAAGTATGCTGCTGAAATTTCAATTGGGATTGCATTGAATCTATATAGCAGTTTTGGAAGTATGGCCATTTTCACTATATTGATTCTTCCTACCCAGGAGCAAGGGGTGTGTCTTTCCATTTTCTGATATCATTTTCAATGTCTCTTTTCAGAGTGCTATAGTTTTCAGAGAAGAGGTCTTTGATTTCTTTTGTTAGGTTGATTCCTAGGTATTTCATTTTCTTGGATGCTATTGTGTCCCCTTATTCTCAAGTGATTATTTGACTAGGTAATTCTAAAATGACAGTTATTTTCCCTCATCACTTGGAAAACATTCTGGCATCTCTTGAAGAGCTGTTATCTGCTCTTGGTTTGTCATCCCTTCATAAGTAACCTGTCTTCCTTTCTTTCTAGCTGTACGTTTGATTTTATTCATCTTAACTGGAACTTAGCAAGACTTAGTCATTAGTCAAGACTTGTGTCTTCAAGTTCTGAAAATATGTTTAACCTCTATGTCTTCAAAATAGTACTTTCCTAATTTTCCCTGTGTACTAACTCAGACTCAGAGGTCATGAAGCATTATCTGACCTAAGTAAACCTGAACCAAATCTTAAAGGATAAATAGGACTTTAGTAAGAATATTCTAGGCAGGAGAGACAACTTGTAGAATGGCCATGAGATGAAGAAAACATTTAGAATACTATATTTGTACCAATTTGAAATGCATGGGGAATACAAAGGAAACGCAGGCACAGAGGAGACTGGAAGGAAATACAAGTCTCAAGAAAGACAGCTGCCATTCAACATGGGAATTATGACCTTATATTTGATTTCTGTAGTGTTTTCTCTAGCAGCAGTTTACAGACTGGTTAGGAGGCTATTGCAGGATTCCAAGAACTAGAAGATGGTGACTTTAATTCAGTTCTCTGAAGTCTATCTATTGGCAGTGATCTGATTGGTAGAAGATTGTGTTTCATGATTCAGTTTTGTATTTCCTTACTTTGCAATGAGATATATATATATATATATAGTGTGTGGTGTTTGTTTATTGGCCTCTCATATTTGTTTGTGAATTATCCATTAATGTACACATTTTTCCCAGTAGTCTATAGTATTGCTAGTTTTTCTTCTTCTAATGGCTGCCTAATTAGCTACTCTACCTCCCACTTTGCTATCCATCTTATGTGCAACTGCCTAAAAGTGTAATCCACAGTCATATTAGTCTTCTATTTTTAATATTTTTTCATTCTCAGCAGATTTTAGTATAAATCTTTCATTCAGATGATCAAGATTGGTTTAAGGAGGTTTTTTTTTTTAATTGCTTTCTTATTATCAAACTTGCCTACTCAAGACCATCTGATAGCACTGTTTTCCTGTCTTTCTGATTTTATTCTTATCCTTTCTTTGCCTGGAATGCCTTCCTTCTTTATCTCTACTTGTCAAAATTTATTTTATTTTTTTTCAGCCTAAAAAATATGAAACTATAATTTTAATAGTTGTCAAATACAGTGGGTAGTTTTTGTTGTTTTCTGCATTCTTCTGTATTTCTGAATCTTTTCAGAATGTAAACACTTAAAGAGGGATGCTTAGTCACTGAGTTAAACTGTATTGTTTGTGAATCCTGTAATTTTTCTTAATTTAGAAGAAAATGGACAATCAAGAATATAAAGATGCATATGAATTTGCTGCAGATGTTAGATTAATGTTCATGAATTGCTACAAATACAATTCTCCAGATCATGACATAGTGGCAATGGCTAAGACTCTTCAGGTGAGTTTTCACTTATGCTTTAAATGTGCTTTTTCCTCTGAACATAGTTGAAAATTTTTAGAACTATAAGAGATAAAGAATAATAGTACAGAATAATTTAAATAGTGTAGAATAATTTATAAGTTACACTTTTAAAACTCTGGGTTTGTCTTGAGTTATTTCATCCTGTAGTACCAAATCTTTTAATGAACCTATCTGTGATACAGAAGAAATGAGAAATAATGTGAAGAGAGGGCTGTAGATATGAGATGGGGTTGATTAGAGAAGGTCCCATTCAAGAGAAGGTCCAAGGATGTCTGAGTCTGAAGGTAATACTATGCACCAACTATAGAGTTCTTAAAAGAAGATCCTCTATATAACTTGAGATTGTCTTGTTTAGAAAAATGGAGAGAAATTGCCAAAGTTGGCATGCAGAGAAACTTATGACCTTGGTATGTCTTTAACAAGAATTCTGGTCAAAATACAACAATGAAATTCTTTCTGTTAAAAGGTGTTATTGCTGCCTTAAATTATAAATGCAGAATACTTTTAACAGTCTAATTTTCCATCATAGGATGTTTTTGAAGTGCATTTTGCCAAAATCTCTGATGAACCTATCGAGAGCACTCCTGTATGTAACATCACAACAGGTACTACAAAAACCCTTAGTAGAGAAAGCAGTAGTGAAGCTTCCTCTGAAGATAACTCTTCTGATGATTCTGAAGATGAACAAGTTAAATGTCTTGCAAAGCTTCAGGAGCAGGTAGTTTATTGTTACTAATACAGATTTTGATGATATTTCTACAAGCTCATCTATTGAAATTCTTGTAGGCTTTTCATTTGTTTGTTTGTTGGTACTAAGGATTAAACCTAGGGAGCACTGAGCTACATCCCCAGCCCTTATTTTTTAATTTTGAGACAGGATCTCTGTGTTACTCAGGCTGGCCTTGAACTTTCAAAGAGTAACTAGAATTATAATTGTGTGCCCTTATACAAAACTTACTTTGTGTGTGTATATTAGCGTGGATCAAACCAAGGGCTTCACACGTGGTAGACAAATGCTCTGCCACTGAGCTACATCCCTGCCTTCTTTATAGATTTAAGGCTACTGTAATTAGACCATTTAGCAAATGCAATTTTATTTACTTATTGCATATTTTGTCATGTGTAATTAGTCTTTCATACTCAAATTTCTATATACTAATAAAATCCTGGGGGTTTGTTTGTTTGTTTTGTTTTTTTCCTTTGGTACTGGGGATCGAACTCAGGACCTTATGCTTGCGAGGCAGGCCGCAGAACCACTGAGCTAAATCCCCTTTAAAATTCTGTTTTTAAATATAATTGTGTTATTTATATTCCTACTCACAATGAGTGGTTGATTCTTACTGAAGTGATTTATGACATAATCAGAGATATGTTGTGGATGAGATCCTATTTAACATTTGCTATTTTTTGTGATAGAATGTTAACCTGCTCTGAGCTCAGGTCTGAAAAGTTAATGTTTAAACAACTTAAGGTGGCCTGGAAATGCTAATTATTCTTGGTCTATTTTTATTTATTTTTCTAATTCATTTTTGCAGTGATAGGAATCAAACTAAAGCCTCACATTTGCTGGGCAGCTCTCTACCATTGAACAATACTCCTAGCTCTCATGGTCTGTGTTAGCTTGAACACATTATAGTATTGTAAGTTTAATGTACACCCTTCAAAACAATGAATTTCTGAAATGAAATAAAAACCTAAAGAAAATATAATATGAAATGAATTTCACAAAAAAATACTCTTGGCTTTGGAGGCTTTAATTTTTTTTCTAGTGTCTCTGATTATTTACAGCCATAAATATTTAAAGATTTTTTTTTTCTTTTTCAGCTTAAAGCTATTCATCAACAACTGCAGGCTTTGTCCCAAGTACCTTTCCGTAAGCTAAAGAAAAAGAATGAGAACACTAAAAAGAGGAAAAAAGAAGAAAAGATTAATAATAGAGATGAAAAGCTGAAGAAAAATTTTCAACTGAAGAAAAAGTCCAAGAGCAAGTAAGGATTTTTACGAGGGCTTATATAAGAATAACATTATCTAAAATAAATTTGACTGGGATGTAGCTCAGTGGTAGAGTGGATATTTAGCATGCCTAGGGCCCTGGTTTGCCTGCCCAGTCCCAAACAAACAATAAATAAGATGTAACTAACGGTGATTTTATTACAGTCAACCCAAGAAGAGGAAACAAGAGGTCTTTACTCCTAAATCTGAAGATGAAGATAATGCTAAGCCTATGAACTATGATGAGAAAAGACAGTTGAGTTTGGATATAAACAAACTCCATGGAGATAAACTGGGCCAAGTAGTTAATATAATACAATCAAGAGAGCTCTCACTGGGAAGTTCCAGTCCTGCCGAGGTAGAGATAAACTTAGAAACACTAAAAGCATCAACATTAAGAGAACTAGAAAAATATGTTTCGGCATGTCTAAGAAAAAGACCATTAAAACCCCATGGTATGTGTTTCTGCATACTAATAAAAGTCCAGTATGGTATTTGTGTTAATTTTTGGTTATACTTACTTTTTTATCTCCTAAATCACACAGTTAAAGTAAAGAAGTCCAAAGAAGAAATTCATTCCCAGAAAAAACAAGAGTTGGAAAAGCAGTTATTGGAGGTCAACAATCAATTAAATTACGGAAAACGTCAAGCAAAACGTAGGTGGCAGTTTTTAAATGCTCTTGCAACTATTTGATTCTGTTGGCATTTTAATGTGTTTTCCTGTTTGGTAGCTGAGAAGCCTCAGTCATCCACAGCACTTGGCATTGGATCCCGTCTGAGTGAGAGCAGCAGCAGCAGCAGAAGTAGCAGTAGCAGTAGCAGCAGCAGCAGTGATTCCAGCTCCTCTGACAGCAGCGACTCAGAACCAGGTTGGCCACACCCTAAGTGTGCCTCTCTCCGTGGGTGGGAACACTTAATTTCTTGTAATATTGAAACTCTGTCTTGACGTAGTATTTATTACTTACCCCGAACCTACTCTTTCGATGCCGTGCTTATTATTTAATTGCATGTAGAGGGTATTTAAAAGACACTGTATAAAGTGAAATTTCATATTATACATATATGCCTTGACGATTTGTAATATTGAAAATAGCTTTATTCATGGTGGGATAGCCTCTTAATAAATAATACTAGAAGGGCCGGGGATTTAGCTCAGCGGCACAGCACCTGCCTAGCAAGCACGAGGTCCTGAGTTCAACCTCCGCTACTAAATAAATAAATAAAACTAGAACTTAAAACCAAAAAATCAGATAATAAACTGCTACTTCTTACAAAATAAAAAGATTTTTCGAGGATACTTTTTAGTTTAATTTCATGATGTCAGCTCATTCTAGTGTTGCAAAGTATGTTATATTGTGGTGCTGCATTCTGAATTGAACAGTTGTTTTGAGTTAAACCAGTTACCCCAGAAGTTATAAAGCCAATTTTTTTTCCCACCTTCTTGGTTTGTTTACCATAGAATATTACCTTCTATCTACAGAAAAATGTACTTTAAATTCATATTCTCAGTTAAAGTACCCTATTCCATTGTATCAAGTTTAGGTCATGCATGGTTTGTGTTTCTTTATTAATGGCCATATACTGGGAAAGTGATCACTTCTGACTTGGCAGTGGTGGTCCATCATTAATGACCAAAAGATAAATTGAGAATGTAGGACACTTTTGTGCCTAATATTTGCTTTATTTTAAATGAAATGTATCTTGTTGTGAGAAATTCACTTTTCCTTTTAAAAAATCCCTCATAGACTATTTTAACATCAAGAATTCTTGTCATTTGTAAGAATATGCCTCTTTTCAGACTGGTAGCAGAGTCTGCTGGCGTGCAGTACATTCTCTTTTACTTTTGAATCTGTTTAGTTTGCATCTGTGTGGTTCTGATTGCTTCATTTCACTTTTAAACTTCTGAAGCATATAGTGGTAGCCTGGCATGTTGGCACACACCTATAATCCCAGCACTTGGGAGGCTAAGGCAGGAGGATCACCAAAAGTTCAAAGCCAGTCTGGGCTTCACAGTGAGAGCCTGTCAAAAAAACCCAACGTAAATAAATAAAGTATAGTAGTAAATAATTTTGTAAGAAAATTTTTACTTTTGCTGGAATTTGTTGTGCTAGAAAATTTTAAAATGTACTTAGGGCTCTGATTATATGGTATTTCCTTATTCAGTTCCTAAGCATAAAACAATACTGGAAAAAATCTAAGTTACGTTTAGAATTTTAAATTGTAATTAGTAATTGTTATTTAATAAACCATTTATGGCCTGGTAAGTTAGAGCACTTTGTCTTTTATTTGTAAGATAAAAATGTTATTGTTAACTATTAGTTAGAATTATTTGACTATTGATCAGTAAATCCTTTCAATATTAGTGGAAAAGTAGAGTTTTTCAGTAAACTTCCTGAACTTTAATATGAATTGTCAGATTTTCATAGACTAATATATTGCTTGAAGGAAGGAATGTTTACCATTTTCAATATATTTTTTAAATGGTACAATGTTTTATGTTTCCTGTCTTTCTAGCAAAATAACTCATCCTCACAATTCAAATCTTAATGACATGGCTAAATTTTTATGACTGATATTCTAGTTAATGCCATCTTTCTCAATTTGAGGGAAATGTTTTTAAAAATGTATTGTTAAAATCAGAGTAGCAAATTTTCTTTTGCTGGTTCTTCTTACCTTCCTCCCTCCCTCCTTTCCTTCTTTCCTCCCTTCTGTTCTTCCATTTGGTGAATTAAACTCAGAATCTTGTACATTTTAGGAAAACACTCTTCCAGTGAGCTATACTCACAGGTTTTTCTATTTCAATCTATGTTGCAAGTAATATACATCATAAAATTTGTGACACTAAGGTCAATTTGTCTTCTGACCCAATACTGTACATTGTCATTTATTTTTGAAATTTTATTTTATGAACACTCTATCCATGTACTTCATTGAAAACACATAGTTTACATATATAATAAACTGCAAATGCAAATTTACATTAATGGGAAAATTTATATTTATTTGCTTAATATAAGTAAATTAAGCAAGGACTTTTTGTTTTAAATACTAATAACTTCAGTCGTGCCCATTAAAACACTCTTAATTCCTAGTGTGGCAATAAAACTAAAAATTATTTTTAAAAATTATAAAGAAAAGGACTGTAAATTATGGAAATAAACAAGTCAAACTGTCAGTAATAATACCTATTATAAAGCTAATTAAAGCATCTGTTCTTAATTATGTATATGACATTCTTGAGGAATGGGTGACAGATCTGTCAGAGTTGTAGAAATGAGGGAAATGGGGTTCTTTAGTGAGAAAATAAAATTTGTGAAAATTGGGTATGTAAGCAAAAGCTTTATCTGCTACATCTGTTTAACTTGGGCTAGGTGTGTGGCTTTGTGGCAGAGCTCATATCTACCATGTACAAGGCCATGAGTTCAATTCCCAGCACCACAAAAGAAAACACAAAGTCATTTTGGTTTGATCCTCAGCACCACAAAAATAAATATCCAGGTGTTGTGGCACACACCTGTAATCCCAACACCTGGGAGGCTGACATAGAAGGATCTGGAGTTTGAGGCTAGCTTGGGCTGCAAAGTTCGAGGCCAGGCTGGGCTGCATAGTGAGATCATGTATACATACGTACATACATACATACATACATACATACTGGTACATAGGTACTGAAAATGTAAATATTACACCCTTATAATTAATTATGACTTGTTCTGAACTAAAATTTACAGTTGAATATCATGATTCCCAGAGCTCTGCTTCATACGCTTTTATTTATTCAAGCTAGAAATGAATGTTATTTCATTTCTTCAAAACTTTAATACAGTAGGCCTGGGGATTTAGCTCAGTGGTTCTGCTGCCTGCCTCGCAAGCACAGGGTCCTGAGCTTGATCCCCGGTACCAAAAAAAAAAAACTTTAATAAATTTTGGAAAGCTGTGACATATTCTCTTCTGATAAAAGAATGGTGATCCTTAGTCATTTTTCCTTGATTTACAGTATCTGTCTTCTTGGATTTTTACAGCAACTTGGCTTTTATGCAATTTCCTTAACCAAGTCCCAGTCTTTTAGAATTTTACATCTTAGGTACAGAGCTGTAAATTTACCTTTTCTAAATTCCTTAAGATTACTCACTTCTTGTTCTTATGGTTATGGTGTATTATGAGTTGAGTTGGTCTTTTTTTTTAACTGTAGTACCGTTCTGTTTGTGGTGTTTCAAATGTTCTGAGAGTAATGTCTGACAAACATTGAAGTGTTTGAAGAAATGTTAGAGGTATTTATTCTGCATTAAACGACTATCTTCCATTATTCTTGAACTTTATGTATTTTTTAAAAATACAGACTTATTTTTACTTTGTTAAGGTGAATTGATTATAAAGCAGAGCACTGATTTCTAAGGGAATTTTTATTGAAATTCTAGCCTAGAAACTGTAATTTGATTTGATTAAATTATCTTCCTGACAGCATTTGCAAATAGTAATGTGCAGAAAAGTCGAGATAAACATAAAACCTTTAAGAGTATTTTTTGTAACTGTCAAAATAATAAATGTCAGATTAAAGATGTAGAGGAGCCTTTAAAATTAATTCTAATTCGTGTATCCTAGTAAAGTTTTCTAATGCCCAGCAGTCTTGAGTTTACCTGGAACTGTATAATGGAGAGGGATGTAACTAGTAGCTTTAATCCTCTGGCCAATAAATTTACTGAGAAAAGATAATCAAATGGAGCAGTACATCACTAGTAGTGCTTTTGATTAAATCCTTATGGAAAATAACTTCAGGAACTGCCTAAATATAAGCTCAAATAGTGTGAAACAATATTTTAAAAGTATGCTTAATTTCGGTTGTTATACAGTAAAACACGAAGGAACTCAATGGTTATGACAACAGTTCAGTTTTGTTTGGTTTTGTTTGGTTTTAACCTAGAAAAAATGTGTCACTTCATTTTTTGGACTTCTTTTTTTTTTGGTACCGGGGATCAAAGTCAGGACCTTGCATTTCGAGGCAGGCAGTGGAACCACTGAGCTAAATCCCCGGCCCTGGACTTTTTGCTTTTTTTTTTGAGTAGGAAAAATTTATTGGCAGAAAGAAAGCTTCTGCCTAAGAGAGACAGAAGGGGGATTGGAAAGTGGGTTGCCTGCTCACCCCACTTTTCAAAGATGTTTTATACAGCAAAGCCATGTGGTGAAGTGGGTACAAAGTGGGACAAAACTATAAGACCCAATGGAAATTTACAAGGTGGGCATGAGGTGGGATAAAACCACAACCAACCAATAAGATTACAAGTACAGTCACCCAGGTAATATTGATTAAATGGGGGTCAAATAGGGGAGCAAGTCACGTAGCAAGAATACAAGGATTTTCAGTAAGGGTGGGGATCAGGGATTTTTCCCAGAAAGGCTGGGTTAGGACCTTGGCCCCCCCACCCAGGTGATTGATATTTGTTTAGAATATCAATCACTGTTATTTATCCTACATGGGTGTGGTAGTTTCTCTCTTTTTACAATGCTGGCCTTCAGTGAATGTGTCTTCACTGTCCTCCATTTTGGCTCCTTGTGGGCTGGCCCTGTCTTAACTGCCTACCAGATATGTAATTAACTTACTTATCTGCAATATTCCCCCTGTGAAGAAGTACCCCTAACTGCTGTGAGGGGGCAAAGGGCAAAGACTGTTCTGGCTACTTCCAGCTGAAGAGGGTCGGAGTTGTGATCAGCAGTCAGCGTTACTCTACGGAGAGTCTATCTAAAGGCCTTCCATAGGCACCAGGCATTGTCTTCTTGGTATAGCTTTGAGTCTGGAGGAGACAAAGCCAAAGAAACAGTTAAGAATACTTGGGCCAAATTATAAGGCCAGCACAATTGCTATGAATATAGCCATCAAGTGTTTCCCCTGGGGGGAACTAGTAATAGCCTCCCACAAAGAGGATAAGAAGGTCCAAGGGACTTCAGAATCCAACATAGAAGTCGTATTGTATAGTTTAGCAGTTATGAGCTGTTTACAAGGTGAATCTGGTGTATCCCAGTAAAAGAAGTCTAGCACATTTGTTGTTGGCTCCATTTGTATGACTGTTTGGAGTTTGGCAGCCTCTAGGCAAGAATAAACAAAACTTTTAAGAAATTAGAGCATGCATAATCTAAGCATGAGCACACTAGAGTGAAAGGGCAGGTTGGGGAGAAAGTCACACTTAGAAATTGAAATAGTGATTGTAACCTGCTGGCTCTTAGATTCTTTCATTGATAAAGGTTATGTATAAGTCTGATCCTTTTAAGAGACAATTTGAAGAACAAATGTCACTTAAGAAATTTAAAACTCTAGCTGAGCATTTAGAGATTTTACCATAGTTTTTCCCTAATGATCCATAACTGTGGTCAGCTACTGGTGTAGCTAGAAACTGCCAGAAAGGGTCAGTGACTGGAGCCCCTTTTTATATCTAGCTTTATTACTATGGCATTATTTTATACCTCTTTTGGTTACTCTTTTCTGCTGGGTGTTTAGGACCACGTTAAAGTGAGACCTGTGTCAATCAGTAGGAACCTCTTGCTATCTATTGAGGTCAGTTAAGTCTCCTCAGGCATTATTTTGGAACCATGCATAGAGTCTCTCTGCTCCTCTGTCACTGTCAGCAGTCAGGATGGGTCATGGCCTTGCTTTCAGTGAAAGCATGGGAGATTTTTCCCTCTTTATGACCCTCCTTTGGCACACGGAGGGTCATTTGTCCTCTGGTGCCCAGCAGTCTCCCTGCTGAGGAGGTTGAGTGACTTACCAAAGATGTAGGATCCTGTAAGAAAGGTTCCTTTGGGTCCTGGATCTTTGTTGACCTTGAGGGGCCAGGGCCAAAATATTGGCTGTCCTCATAGCCCAGTTACCTGTCTAGTTTTGGTCTCCAAACTTTAGTTGTTGAACACCCAGAAGAGAAGATCAGTGACATAAATATTTCAGTAGGAGCAGTGAGCTTAACTATTATAATAGTTAAGACATAAAGCACTTTTGAAGTATAAAGCACAGTTGGAGGGCTGTTATTTTTTACCAACTATGGTTGTTTTAGTAGTTGAATCCCTGAAGAATGTTAACAGACAACAGTTATATATTATAGAGAAATTTAAGATCAAGAGCTACACATAACATGACAATCATGATGACATTTTTTTGCAACGTTTACATGTCCATCTTAGTACAGAATAGTCTTTCAGTCAAGACACAGACATTAAATGACATAAAGAAAACTCTTATTTGTTGTCCTTTAGTAGGATGCCATTTAAAGAGAACATACATATTGGCCTATAAATGTACCTTAGGAGTTCATAATGTCTAGTCTCTAATTTTAATGTGTGACATTGTTTCAACTGTTTGGTGACTGAACATCCCTAAGTGAGGTGACACATATAACATACATCACATAAGTTTTTTTTTCTTTTTTCATTAAGTTTATTGGTACATTTTAGGTATAAAATACAGTTACATTCCTCATTGGGATCTTGTACCTTTACATAGTGTATCTTAGTTCTTATTTTTTCCCCATTTCCCTGCCCTCCCTTCATCTGCTCCACCCTTCCCTATTTACAGACTTTGTTTCATTTTTTCCTGTTCTCATATTTTTTCTTTTCCCTTCTTTCCTTTCCCCTACCCCTTCCACTTCCCTACTCCTTTAGACCTTTACTTCCTATTTCACATGATCAGTTATACCATTTGAACCTTATTTACACTTTTAGTTTTTCACACCAGAGAAACTATTCAGTATTTACACGTGTGTCCTATTTATTTCACTTAAGAGTACTGCCTCAATGTGCATCCATTTAGTTATAAATGTCTCTAGATTCTCGTTCTTTATGGCTGAGTAGTACTCCATTTTATTAAAAAGCCCACATCTTCTTTATCCAGTCTCCAGTTGATGGGCATTTGGTCTGTTTCCAAGTTTTAGCTATTACAAACTGTGCTGCTTTAAACATGGGTGTGCATATATCGCTGCATCACATAAGTTTTTAAGAAAACTATTATCTGACTGGTTTTCTCATGCTGGCTTGACATGTGCCTCTTATCACAAGTACCTGGAGTCCAAGAAAAAGGCAGATACCTGAGTCAAAAACGATCATTACCATAAACAATATCCTAGAAGACTTGTACACCTGGAAGGCATGAATATTTATACTGTGAAACAACAATGAGTGTCAGTTACATGAAACCTTTGTCGCTTAATTTTGTTTTGAACCAAGAACATTTTAAATAAAACCTTACTGTTTTCCCACAGAAAACTTAGCCGTTTGACCATGACCAGTGTATACATATTATAATAATAATGTTTAGCAATGTATTTCCCACAAGGCTATGGAAGTTATTGGGGTCCCCTTTGTGAACCAAGGCTGGAATAAATTTTTCCAAGCAGCCGCTCCTTTATTTACCAAGGGGAGTCCTGTCCAGTAGTTTTCCTAAGCCCAAGAGTCTTTATTTAATTATGTTACATTTTTAGAAGACCTATGAGAGCCAGATCTTAACAATTAACATATTATTTTTGACCAATGAAAGATTCCCGAGATATTATATATAGAGAACAATATGTACTGTATTTGTAAAACCAGTTGACATTATTTGGATAATCTGGCAACCTGGGGGAAGCATGTCTTTAGTGACATTTATCTATAGTTACAGGCAAACATCTTAAAATATCCAAAATGCAAAAAGAAAAAAGCTCAAACACTATAGCTGTATGTGTTGTAGCAAATTGAACAGATAAACAGACACACACACACATAAGACAACTTGTTTATAAGCCACAGTGTACCCAGATATTGGCCAAGTTGAATTATAATAACTTTTATAATTTTTAGGTTTATAATTATAAAAAAGACTAGTCAGAACTTTGTAGGTCAATTAACAGATCTCATAATAAGAATCAAAAGGAATAAAAATCTTCTACACCTGTGAAAGCAAAAACAGTTTTAAGATGGGCCCTAAGCTGATGGTTTTATCTGACTGGAATACCCAGCTATACAGGCTTCTCATGGTTGCTTTGATAGCCACGGTTGTTCGATAGCCACATGTAATTGTTCCCTCTAAAGGGACAGACCACCGTTAAAGGTATTTTAACTGTCTCCAATGGGGATCCACTCAGACCAGGTTGTATGTAGAAGAGACTTAAGTGACACTCTTTGGAGCTAAGTATGAATTTCAAACAGTGAGGGAAGAAGGCCTGCTAAGGCTCCAACCTGCTCTGCTGTTGATGTCTCCCTATGACAGTTTTTTCCATTTTGAAGACAAAAAAAGGAAAAGAAGGCATCCCTGTCTATCCCTCTTGTTCTGTGCCCAATCTAAGGTGCCCCTTAGACTTTATTTCATCCAGTGCCAGTGGCAGCTGACTAGAGGTGTAAGGAAGTAGCCAGAGCTGGGTTAGCTGTTCTCACCATTCTCTAATTTTGCCTGAGGGCTGAAAGACAGATAAATCTGGACTAAAACTTTTACATTTATTTTTTGAGAGTTTCAGGATTAAACCTAGACCAGTTTTCTATATGGCCCAGAGATAAATGAAAGTCAGCTTTACTCTGGAAGGAGGGGAACTCACCATTCTGGAAGCTTTGTCTTGAAATCCAGCAGCCACAGAGGAGGGAAGTGCCTTGAATCAAACTGCATTATTTCTCAGGGGCAGAGCAGTGGAGAAGGGAACTTTTTGCTTTTTTGACTATAGTGTAATGTTCAGAGAATGATATTTATTCTTAAAGTAATATTTCTTTGTTTTTAACCGTTCTTAATTATTGGTTACTTCAAAGTAGAAATACACTTTGACTTTTTAGTAGTGCAACCTAGGTCTTTAAAGGAGGTGACAGTAATCTGTTAAGTTTCTCATCAATTAAATTATTTGGTTCAGTGGTCTACAAGGATGAAATTCAAGTAACCAGGCTTGATAAAAAACCTTCCATATTTTGAGGTTTGTATTGAGTTTGCAGTCTTAGAAGTAGTGGTCATTTCTGTCTGATATGTTTTTAAATTTTCTATTCAAAGTAAGTCTTCTTGAATAAACACTTATCTAAAATCATGCCTCTCAACATTGGCAACACATTAGAATCACCTATAAAACTTTTAATATAATCAGAATCTGAATTAAAAGGGAAGGGGATCCAGAAGATATTCCCAGGAATTCTCAGGTGCCGCCATATTTAAGAACCACTGGACTAGGTTTTCATTTGTTTTGGCCCGAGGAAGTAGCTCAGTGGTGCAGTGCCTGCCTGGCAAGTGCAAGGCCCTGAGTTCGATTCCCAGTACTAAAAAAACAACAAAAAAATCACTGGTGTCTGTTGTTTTCTGCTTTCTAACTCCATTTAAAAAGCCGTTAGTGGGGGCCAGGGATTTAGCTCAGTGGTTCCACTGCCTGCCTCGCAAGTTCAAGGTCCCAAGTTCAATCCCTAGTACCAAAAAAAAAAGCCCTTAGTAAAAAGAACAAGTAGTTTATATTGAAATAACCACCAGACACTTGGAAATTGCCAAAATATTCTTTAAAGGTAATACTTTTTTTAGAATAAGGCCAAATTGTTGCTTTTTTTTTTTTTTTTGGTACTGGGGATTGAACTTGGGACCTTGCACTTGCAAGGCAGGTGCCGGAACCACTGAGCTAAATCCCCAGCCCTGTTGCTTGCTTTTTATTATACTGGTAGGGTGGATTGAACCCCAGGGCTTTCTTACTGAGCTACATTTCCAACCCTATTTTTATTTATTTTGAGACAGGGTCTTCCTAAGTTGATAAGTTGCCTAGGCTGGCTTGAAATTGGAATCCTCCTGCCTCAGCCTCCCAGAGTACTGAGATTATAGGTATACACCACTGTGCTTGATTCAATTGCTTGTTTTTTAATCCATTGAACTTGATTTGGGTAATTAAGCTTCCCCAGAAAAACTAGTTGACTAAGTTGTCATAACTGTTCTCAATTTAATTGAAGTTTGCTAGACCTGGTAGATCTTGTTTAGTTGAACTATGATTTTAAGCTAAATAATGAAAGCATGTATGTATGTCTTTTAATTTCAAAGGCCAGGAACTCATGAATAAACATACATAGTTTTAGTTTACTATGCTCTTGTAAGTAAAACCCTACTGTAAAATTAGAATGAGAAGTAAAGTACTTTTAGAGGCTATTGTTATATATCTGTAGTCTGTAAGGAGACATACTGTATATAGTAGGTGTTTTTGATATTTTCATTTGCAGTTCTTTGATGCCTTTTGCTAGTGTTTTCAGATTTGAATTTTTTATATGTCTGAGCTTTCATTTCATACTTCAGAAAACTATGATGATGTCCATGAATTTTTTGTAGCAGAACACTAATGTGGTTATTAAACTTAATAGTTTATATTATAAGATAAAGTAGTGTTGGTGCATGTTTGAATAATTAAGATAGATTTACAGATTTGCATATATGATCATATTAATGAACTCTGTTTTTTCTTCAAGACTGAAACTAATATTTCTACATTAAATATGAGGTTACTTGGACTTAATATCCTCAGTCTTTTCCCTTTTCACTTACCCTCCAACACTTAAATATTTAGCTGAGTGACATTAAAATGGTTCATGTCATTTTAAATACTTGAATTCTATAAATTAAAACAAGTCATTAATTGGCATTTAGCAATTTTAAAATTGTCCAGCATCAAAAATTTTAGGAGAGGAAAGAACAGTAACACATCCAGTAGAAACATGGCATTTCAGGAGGTAGAATGTTTTAAGTTTGAATAATAATTGGTACTTACTAACATTGTTGGCCTGGATCCAGAAGAAAACAACTCAGGTTGGTTATGAAAGCTGACTTGAAGAGACAGATCAAGGCAGTAATTGCCAGGGTGGTACTTCGCCACACTGGCCTAGGGTTATAATTGGGAAGGATTGCACCTCAATCAATTGTAGGATGAGCAAAGAGAAACCTATTTGCATCTTGATGGAGAGAGATCTTATGTATCTCCTTCTACAGCCAGCGTGAGCTGTACAGGTATTTCTAAAGGTTAACAAAAGTTCTGTAAAACTCATTTGTTACTATGAATTGAGACTACCAAACAGCTTAGAAGCAATCACACTATTAATTAGATGGAATCTTTAGTGCAGACCTTACCACAAAAATCAAATAACTTCCACTTTTAATAAAAGACTGTCTTCTCAGATAAGCAGGGTACCCCTTCTTTTACAGTAAATTCATAATTATTTTAATTCAGCCTCATGGCTATATTTAGGGTTACTTGGTAAAGGATAGTATTAGTATAATTGCTACTGTTTGTTTGAAGCCTTGTTATCTCTGTTGTAACTTTTTCCTTTTTAAGTTGTCATTTACTCAAGCTCTTTCCTGTGAAATTTTTTTTTTGCCTACTCATAATACAAGTTGGAATTTTAGAGTGGGTATATGTTTTGTTATGGGAAAAGAAGAGATCTTGTCCCATAAGAAAAGCAGGTGTCTCTTCATAAATTTTGGTTAATTCAAATAGCAAAAACCTGGACTGTAAGAATTCCTTGGAGTAAAGGACAATCTTTTGAAACCATTACTTATTTTTCTAATATGGAAAAATATAACTTTGTAGTTTTGGAGGTTTTTTTCGGTACTAGGGATTGAACTCGGGACCTTGCGCTTGTGAGGTAGGTGACAGAACCACTGAGCTAAATCCCCAGCCCCTAACTTTGTAGTTTTTAAGCTGACAAATATTGAAATAATTATCTGTATACATTTGCAGAAATATCTCCTAAACTTACTGGAATAAAACACAGTGATTCACCTCGTAGTGAGAATATAAAGGTAATTATTTATTCCTAATAATTTAAAACAGTATGTATATTAGAACTTGCTTGTATAGTATTAGCCGTCTTTAAAATTGTTTATTTTCATTAAAAAGGATTTCTTCCTAAAAATTACTTAGAGAAACTATTTGGTTTTATTTTTCTAATAAGATGTAAGTGTTAATATCAGTCAGACAGATAAATAGAACACATTCTTCCACTTACATTCAAATCTGGATACAGAGGAAATGCCTGGTGTGTCTGATAATTAGTGTGCACACAGTAGGATGTGCAGTACACAGTAGAAACTTCTTAATAACAGCTAGTAAAGAAAAGGTAGTTAGGGGTTCTATAGTTAAAGTTTACAATTGCCAGCTATCAATTTTAGCACTTATATGTTTGATTAGTAGTTAATAGGAAAAGAAGTAATTTTTTTACTAGTTGAAGTTGTCATTCTCATATAAAATTTTTAGCCTGTGTACCCATCGCAAATTCAGAATTACAGTAAATTTATATACCATCTAGCTAGGTTAGGAAAATACAACAATAAATAAAAATCATGAAGAATTCTAAGTTGTAAAAAGGAAAGTAATCAAAGGAGATTATATGATATAATCTGTATAATCTGTATAATTACCTGTATTCATAAGTGTTTTTAAGAAAATGAAGGAATGTATACTACTTTCACCAAGCAGGAAATGCTTAATATGGATTTTAAATGGATGTTTATATACAGATTAGAGACTTCTGAAACAAAAGTAACAGCATGAAGAGAGGCAAATAAGGCACAGCAGTTGCATTCAGGAAAATGTGGCAGCTGAGGGTATTCATAAGGGATTTAAGGGCTTGAGGGATAAAGTAGCACTTTGGACCCTCAAGTGAAATATTGGAATATTTAATGATAGGCAGGAGTGAGCTCTCAAGGAGCTTTTCTAAGATGAAGATGGCCCATCTTGAAGTTAGGTATTAGTAGCATCAAAAGATTAAGTTATGAAGGCGCTCTAGAAGCATTCTCTATGTAGCATGTAGAATGCCACTTTATGCTATTTTGACCAGAGGCTTTTTTTTTTTTTCGTTTCACTCATTGGGCAATAAAATACCCATTTATGATAAAGGAGAGTATATTATTAATTTATGTGTTTATGAATGAATGCATATATTTGCGTATTTCAGAAAGTAATTATTCTCTGATTTAACCCTACACATTTGACTTTTAGCTTTAAGCTTGGGTCTGCATTATTGCTGGGATAAACCTTCCTATGGCATTTGTTTTATTGAAATAGCAGAGATTTTGTCTTGCACAGATGTTATTCATCGACTTGCCTTATCTACTCACACACTCCAATTCCCTTATTAGTCAGAGGAAAAAGACTATTTTATCTCTGTGCCATGTACAACTCCAAGCTTGGAGGTTACATTACTGAGCTTTGCCACTACAATTTAGCTTGACGCTGAATAGGTGTGAGATTTTACATAAGTTGTTTCTTTTTATAAGTGCTATTGTAAACCATAAACGGAGATAGTTATGCCTAACTGGTGGGATTCCTGTGATGATTAAACACTTGTCCCAGTGCTTCTGTGCACATGGTAGGTATTAGTACATTAGTTCAGCATGATAGCTTTTTTTAGTAGTTGTCTGAATAGTGAATCAGAATTTGTTGGTAGTCTTATGGGTGAACCAATATGAAATTTAAAATTTCTCCTCTTATATGTATAGTTCAGTAAAGACAGAAGGGGTAAAGGAAATGGAATGGTTTGTAGATTTGGTATAAAAGCTCAGTTTTGTTTTGTTTTGTTTTTGGTACCGGGGATTGAACTCGGGACTTTGCGCTTGCAAAGCAGGTGGGGAACCACCCAGTTTTTATTTTTAATAGATCACAGGAAATTTTTTTTAAAGTAGCATTATTTAATAACAGACATAAATCAATCTGTAATAATAACTAAGATCATTGGCTTTGACTAACTCTACCTTTTAACAGTGATGGCGAACCTTTTAGAGACCAAGTGCCCAAACTGCAACCAAAAACCCACTTATTTATTGCAAAGTGTCAAAACTGCAATTAAACTTGAATACTGAGGTTTTTAGTGTAGAAAGAGCAGCTCGTACACTGGTCTTGCATGCCAACAGAGAGGGAGGGGTCTGCATGCTGGCTGAGGCATGCATGCCATAGGTTCACCACCACAGGCTTAGAAGCTACATGATGGTCATGTTATTTGATCTTCCTAAACTTTAATTCACCTATCTATAATAGATCATTGTATGACTTAGGTAATATGATATTCAAAAGGTATCATTAAATTATATTCTTGCCTCTTGTGTTTCTGCTTGCTTAATTATGCTTCTTGTTTGGTTAAAATTGTGAAAGATAACTTAAACTTTGTCTTAGCAGATACAGTCTTCTGTGCAAGACAAACCTTCTGCTAAAACTACCCTTGTTTACCAGACGGCACATTTATGTGGAATGCCACCAAATCATCATGAGTTAACATTCAGTCATCAAGAATTAGAATGTGTACAGACTGTTAAAAACATACCATTACAAATGCAACCTCCTTCAGGTAAGAAATTGATAAATAAATAATTGTGACTAAGAAACTTCTAAATCTATATGTAAAAATGCTAAGGCCATCATAAATGTTGCACATCTTACAAATACTGAAAATTCTAACTAGTAAATTCCAGGTTGAAAATACTCAACAATGGACATTGTTAGAAATTTATTGCTTCATACCACAGGCCAGTGGTCGCAAATCTATGTGTTGCTGCTGGCTGTTTGTTGTCATTGAAAACTCTAAAAAGTGGCCACCACTGTTGTAGACACTCATTACACTTTAAAGAAAGAATATTCTCCCTATATCATTTACACTCAGTTTGTTTTCATATACAGTATACACATTGGCACTTAGACTATGTAAAAGAGCCTATCCCTGCCCAAATGTGTACAGCCAAGTTCTTAGCAGACTTGGGAAATGCTGCTATAACATCTCTGAGTTAAAAATGTAGGCTGTAGTGAGTAAAAGATATTTATAAATTCTGTAAACGAACTTATCTATTTAAAAAGTAGTTTAAGAGTTAAAGAAACTTGGGCTAGAAATAATTGCCTCATGATGGTTCCTGTTTACTGAAAATATCTCCCAAAACTGGCTAAATTTTTGTATTGTTGGATTCACTTGCTTTATAGTAAATATCATGTCTGTTCATCTTGTCAGAAGTGACAATATTGTAGGCTCAACTTGGAATCTTGATATTTTAGGGGTAGGAGTTGGATGTGAGGTGCAAAGGCTTACTTCTGTGGTATCAATGGCCGTAGCTAGAGGGTGCCTGCACTGGGAGACACTAACGTATTTAAACGTAGACTAGGGGTAGTTGTGAGTGTTCCCAACACTAAATACAAATTATAAACATCAAAAGAAAAAAAAAGAAAACTATCTAAGTCCATGCTGGAGGTCATTCCAGGACAAATAAACCTCCAAAGTATGTAATGCTTATGTTCACCCTTTTCTGGAAATAAATGTTTAGTGTACTTCATAGAAGAGTGTGGATATATGGTAGCTCTGATTTTCCAGTATTGCAGTTGGGTAATGTATTTTGTTTGCAACACTAAACTTTGAACAGGTACATGGAACTAACAGGATTTTAGGGGCTGTCATATGAGGACCTAGGTTCAGTCCACAGCACCACAGAATGAATAAAATGATTTTAGTAGGATGAAATTACCACTTTCTAGAGGCTGGACTAAGATGAGGATGCACTGATGCAATTAGGACTAAATAAAGACGCTGAATGCTGTTGTCTAGGAAATAAATTACTACAACCAAACCAAATATAGTGAGCATAAAAAGCTACACATTAGGAAAGATTTTTTTTTGTTGTTGGTACTGAGGATTGAACCTAGTGCTTTCATACTGAGCTACACTCAAAGGCCTTTTTTTTAATCTTTTATTTTAGTTATTTTGAGACAGGCTTGCTAAATTGCTGGACTTGAATTTATGATCCTCCTGCCTCAGTCTCCCAGAGTGCTAAGAGTTACAGGTATATACCACCACATCTAGCAGAAAGATATTTGTGTGGAGAAGTAATAGAATAGCAGCCTATCAAAAATTAAAATAAGAGGCAGAGCCCATTTGGGACATTTGCAAACTGCTAAAAGAATATTTAACTAGAAATACAAAACACAGAAATAGGTTTCTGGAGCTAACAGGGAATAACAAGAAATATAGTTTAGCAATCCAGTAGGTAAAACCCACTTGAAGCCATGAAAATGAGTGAAAACACCAGAAAAATGTTCAGATTAGGAAAAGGCTGAGGACAAAATTCTAGGAACAAAACCTTAGTAAATATAAAAGAAACTAGTAAGTTAAAGAAGGGCTGGGAATATAGCTCAGAGGTAGAGTGCTTGCCTGGCATGTACAAGGCCCTGGGTTTGACACCACCACCACACACATACACGCACGCGCACACACACACACACACACACACACACACATATTCACAACAAAGGCAGTAGTATGTGCCTATAATCCCAACTACTCTGGAGACTAAGGCAGGAGGATTGCTTGAGCCCAGAAGTTCAAGACTACCCTGGGCAACATAGCAAGACCCTGTCTCAAAAATAAAAAAGAGGTATCCAAAAAGTAGGAGAAAAAGGAAAAGTGGTATAATAGAATATCACATCCTGCAGACCATTCGAATAGGATACAGAAATGTGAAAGAATATTAAAATTGGTAATATGAGGAGGTTTGCTTTTGCAAAAGTTTTTTTGTTTTGTTTTCTTCCAGCACTGGGGATCGAACTTGAGACCTTCACATTCAGTTACATCCACAGCTCTTTTCATGTTTTTTATCTTGAGATGTTCTCACTAAGTTGCCCAAGCTGAGCTCAAACTTGTGATCTTCCTGCCTCAGCCTCCCATAGTGCTGGTCTTATAGGTGTCCACCACCACACCTGGCTGCATAAGCAAAGCAGTCATTGTGTTTTGGGCAGACATGAGATTGCTGTAATCTAAGAAGTAATGGAATCTGGGTGTAGTGAGCACTGTATACAGCAGTCTTTGAACAAGCTTGTTGGTGAAGACGGTAGGAAAATACTGGATCTTTGACAAGACTTTTTTTTTGAGCAATGGGAGAGGTTTTGTTTATGAGTGTTTGAATTAGAGAGCTTTGAATATGTTTAAAGGTTGGTTAGGAAAAAAATAGTGAAAAATTGGTTTCACTAGAATATTTATAGAAGAATAGTAAGAATAGCCGTCCCCTTGGAAAGGAATAGAAACAATGAAAAGCAATGTTAAGAATGCAAATAAGATGTTTTTATTTCTGTTATAAAAAAACAAGCTGTATATGAATAATAGGATTTTAATACTTAAATTTTCAGTAAGGATTAGGCTGTTATATCACCTCAGATTATGTTTCTGTGCTTACTCTTCTGTAAAGGGAGTTTGGATGATGCTACAATTGACTGTTCATTCTACTGTAATATTTTCCAACTGTAGGTGGCGATATGCCCAAGGGATTGCAAATATATATAAACTAAAGTATATAGAGAAATTAATTTTTCTGTGGTTTAATCTCAATGAAAATCATTTTTTAAAAAAATCTTACCTTAGATTTAAATAACTACAGTACTAAATTTTTATGCTGAAGTTTTCTTGGAAAAATAGTTTGACCAAGTTTTCTTCATCTCTTTCCCCTTTATCTTCATCTCTACACAAAATGGAAGATGTCTAATTTTCCCCTTGTAAGTTGAAGTTTTTAGTCACAAAAGATTTATGATCCTATCTTTATAGCTTGCCATTTATTCTTCTCATAAAAAATGTCAACTGAATTTATTAGATTAAAAAAAAACTTATGCTGTTTAATCAACTTGAATTCACATGACAAATGAAAAGATAAATTGAAGTGTTTGCCAACCAGCAGAAGCAACTATCTTGTACAAAAAAAGGTTTTTTAAAATGCCTTAAAGAAACAAAAGTGAAATATAAGAAGACAAGGAAGGTAGAATTACAAGATCTCTCTGGCAGATGGATATTTTACAGAATTGAGTATTCTTTGAGGTGGAAACAATGTAAGTGAATGTATTAGGCAACTAATAATTCAATGCGATTAAAATCTTGGTTGGATAAATAGAAATGCAGGGAGATAAATGTCCAAAGGAAAATCAGGCGCAGATCATAAAGAACTTGGACTCTTGATATTTTAGACTTACGTGGGTAGTGGAGAGCCAAGGAAGGATTTGGGGCAGAGGGTGTAGGTAACTAATCTTCCAGTATTATGGACGTTTGTTGTGGGAATGGGTCATAGAGACCAGAAGTGGAGACCAATTGAGCTGTTGCAGTTGTAGGGAAAAATCTGAAGCAAAGTGATAGAAAAGGCAGAAAGCTAAAAGTAATTACAAGGCTAAAATGAGTAGTTTCACAAATGAGGAATATATACTAGGTTAATAACAAAGGGAGGAATGGAGAGCTTTGGTGAATCACATGATACTGGCTGGATACTGATCCATGATAACAGTTCTGGAATAGAGATGAAGAATGGGTTTCTGAAAAAAGATAGGATTTTTAGTAGGTTTTTAAATATCCTTTTATTGGTACATTTTAGGTGTACAATATAATGACATTCGTCATTAGAGATAGGCACCTTTACATACTCTTCTTGGTTCTTATTTTTTTCCCCCTTCCCCTGCTCTCCTTCAACCCCTCCATCCCTCCTTATTTACAAAGACTTTGTTTCCTTTTTCTCATTTTTTCATATTAATTCCATTCCCTTCTTTCCTTTCCCCTACCCCTTCCACTTCCCCTTCCCCTTTGCCCCTTTTCTTCCTGTTTCACATTATCTATTATACCTTTTAGTCCTTATTTACACTTTCAGTTTCTCACACTAGAGAAACTATTCAGTATTTACACATGTGTGTCCTGTTTATTTCATTTAAGAGTATTGCCTCAGTGTGCATCCATTTAGCAATAAATGTCTCTAATTTCTTGTTCTTGATGGCTGAGCAGTACTCCATTTTATAAAAAAAAAACCACACATTTTCTTGATCCAGTCTCCAGTTGATGGGCACTTGGGCTGTTTCCAAGTTTTAACTGTTACAAACTGTGCTGCTATGAACATGGGTGTGCATATATCACTGTGGTATGCTTCTTTTAATTCTTTGGGGAAGATACCCAGCAGGGGAATAGCTGGGCCAAATGGGACTTCCAGTCCTAGTTCTTCGAGGTATCTCCATACTGTTTTCCACAGTGCTTGCACCAGTCTACACTCCCACCAGCAGTGGAGCAGGGTTCCTCTTTCCCCACAGCTCTGCCAGCATTTGTTATTGGTTGATTTCATGATAGCAGCCATTCTTTCTGGAGTGAGGTGGAATCTCAGAGTTGTTTTCATTTGCATCTCTCGAATGACCAGTGATGTTGAACATTTTTTCATATGTTTATTTGCTATTTCTACTTCTTTGTGTGAGAAATGTCTGTTCACTTCAGATGCCCGTTTTTGGATTGGGTCTTTAAATTTGGAAGTTCTGGTTTTTTTTAAGTTCTTTATAGGCTTGAGATAGTAGACCTTTGACTGAGGGATTGCTGGTGAAAATGTTTTCCCACATTGTGGGTTGTCTCTTCACACTGCTGGTGGTTTCTATTGCTGTGTAGAAGCTTTTTAGTAAGAACAGATGCCGCTTGTTGATTGTTTGTGCTAGTTCACGGGCAACTGAGGTTTTGTTCATAAAGACATTTCCTACGCCAATGTCTTCAAGAGTTCTACCTAACCTCTATTCCAGCCGGTTCAGCATTTCTGTTTTAATATTTAGATCTTTAATCCATTTCGATTTTAGTTTAGTGCATGGTGAGAGGTAATAGGTCTAGTTTTAATCTTTGGCAAGTTGAAACCCAATTTCTCTAGCACCATTTATTAAAGAGGCTATCTTTCCTCCAGTGAGGATGTTTGGCTCCTTTGTCAAAGATGAGGTGGCTGAGTGTGTCTGGCGTTGTTTCTGCATCTTCTAATCTGTTCCACTGATCCTCAGGTCTATTTCTTTGCCAGTACCATGCTGTTTTTATCACAGTAGCTTTGTAGTATAGTTTCAAGTTGGGGGTTGTAATACCGCCTGCCATGTCTCTGTTACCTAGAATTGCTTTTGCTATTCTGGGTCTCTTCTTGTTCCAAATGAATTTTTGGATTGTTTTCTCAAGGTCCATGAAGTATGCTGCTGGAATTTCAATTGGGATTGCATTGAATCTATATAGCAGTTTTTGAAGTATGGCCATTTTCACTATGTTGATCCTTTCTACCCAGAAGCAAGGGATGTCTTTCCATTTTTTGAATCAATCTTCAGTCTCTTTTTTCAAAGTGCTATAATTTTCAGAGAAGAGGTCTTTGATTTCTTTTGTTAGGTTGATTCAGTTTTTTGGATGCTATTATGAAAGGAATTGTTTGCCCTATTTCTCTCTCAGTGAGTCTTTTGTTCGTGTAGAGGAAAGCTATTGATTTTTGTGTGTTGACCTTGTATCCAGCTACTCTACTGAATTTGGTTATTAAGTCTAGAAGACTTTTGGTGGAGTTCTTGGGGTCTTTGAAATAGAGTATCATGTCATCTGCAAATAATGACAATTTGAATTCATTTCCTATCTTTACTCCTTTTATTTCTTTCTCTTATCTAATTACTGTGGCTGATGTTTCCAAAACTATATTGAACAGGAGTGGTGATACTGGACATAGGATTTTTAGTGTTTGAGATGTCAGAAAACTATTCATGTAAATATGTTTCTCAGAGAGGTCCCTTGATACAGTTCTAGACACCTGGGGCACTATTTTCTCAACCATCCAATCTCTGAATAATTTTATAGTGGTCTCTTTATCTGACTATCTTTAGATGTTGGCAATATTCTGAGTTATTTCTTTAACGTTTTATTCTACTCCAGAGCCTCCAAAACATAGGCTTACTGAGCTAGTGTTCTCAGGTCTCATAGCAGCGGGCTTGGAGTAGCCTTCCTATTAACCTGGATGTTCCAAGCCTTTATCCTTTTTTACATAGCACCATGTGAGAAAGATTTTGAAGCCTTTTTGGGTAATCATGACATCTATGATTTCTATTCTTATTTTTACAACTCAAATATATCTGTCCCCAAGCATGCTCATACAACTGTTGTACCTTTCTTAAATATCATATAAAAATTTCAAACACAGGGATGTAAAAACTGTAAATTCTCCCTTTCAACCCCCAGATTTTAATCTTTTCTCTTTAGTTCATGACAATGGCACTGTTACCACTTATCAACTTAATATCAGCAAATTGACACTCATTTTAGAATTTCTTTCACTTGCCATGTATGCTTTCTACTTTCTAAATAATATCTGACCCCAGGTAGAGAAGGAATGTAGTCATGTTCTTATAGCTCATCACCACCACCCCAGTTTCTCCATTCCTCGTTGTTCTTTTGTCCATGCCTCCTCTGACAGTATGGTTCTTCCTCTGCTTACTTCCATCCCTGATGTTTATTGCCCCCTTTTCTCAGGCTTAACTTCAAGGAGTATAATTTAGTCAGAAAATCAGTCAATGGACTGGGGTGTGGTAGAAGCTTTGATATGAGTTTCTATAAGACATAAATGGCTAGGATTTTGAGCGCTTGAGCCAGTTAACAAAGATAGCAGCTTAGTTTTGATTTGTCCTCTATACCTTTGCCACTGATTAGACCTATAGAAAAGGACAATAAAAAGTTAAACAGAATTTATCAGTTAAGTTTCATTAGCAGCAGCAGGATGTTCCTGGTTGCAAATGACAGAAAACTCAGCTCAAACTGAAATAATACAGAATTTTGTTCATGCATTGCCAGTGGTCCAAAGATAAGTCACTCTTTTAGGCATGGTTTGATCATAGTGCAAACTATTTCTGTAGTTTATCTTTACCTATAATAGTAAATTAAATATTTGTCTGAAAGCTTAGCGATTAATGAGATTATTCATGAGGCCCTTAGTTCAGTACCCAACACCTCCCATACAGCCCCCAAAAAAGAAAAAGAATTAAGAGGATTGTATAGTTTGTTCTCTTCACCTCAGAGAAGCAAAATTTTACATTTCTTACCCCATTGTCTCACTAGCTGTTATTGCCGGCTATGTCTGGCATTTTAGTTCTTTCTCTGTGTTTTATTCTCAAATTGGCAAACCAGGTAATATCTTTCCTTGGAACCCCTACATTGGCCTGCTGTGTCTAAAGTTACTGGTGGGGGGAAAGGATTGTGGTGATTGGGTTGACTTAATCAAAACCCATCTCTGGAGCTGAAAGCAGTCTACAATTGAATAGCTGTATAGCATGGGGACAGATAAAATGGGTTTTGGCAGCTCACCCATAAATAAAGTATAGCTGATCAAAACAAGAACAGACAATAACAGAAAGAAAACAAAGGAGACCATTTTCAAGTGAGAAATGTTTAGAGTACAACAAGCCCCCAACAAAGAATACTCCAAAGCTAAGGTTCATCAACAATTATTTAATTTTCATAGTGTCTTAACTGCAAGGAAAATCAAATTCTAGATAACTACAATGAAATATTTAATTATACCATTCTAAAAACCTGTGCTTCTAGGTGATTCCAAACAACTCCTGAACAGCCCAACTGTGATGCATCCATCTGGTGATAGCGACACAAAGGTGTTAGAATCTGAACATCAAGTTCCCATGCAGAAGGTAAAAGTAATGTTATTTTTTTTCTCATAAATGTCAAAAGAATTTAAAATTATGATTAAGGTAAGAGATGTTTTTGGATATCTAGTCCTAATTTTTGCTTATATAATTTTTAAAAATTAGTATCCCCTACCATCTGTCCTCATGCTTATGTTTTAATCGGATATTCTATAATGTTAGTATTCATTCTGTCTCTCTATGTGTGTGTGTGTGTGTCTGTGTTTTCAGATCCAGAGCTTTGTACATAATAAACACATGCTCCTCTACCATTGAATCTACATCCCCAACCCCTTGTCCCAATTTTAAAGCATGATGTAAAACCATCTTTAGAATGGATTGTAAGGCATTTCTTAATGGGGTCTTATGTATGCTTAATTGTCAAACCACACATTGATATCATTCTCTAAACAAATATTCCAGAGGTCTAGGATATGTTAAATATGCCAGATAACTACTGTAGGCATTTAAGTTTAATTAACAGGAAGTATGAAGGGGATATTTATATTTTCTCGCTCCCCCCTTTCTCTCTCTCTCCCTCTCTCTCCCTCTGTCTCTCTCGCTCTCACTCTCTCTGCCTGTCCCTCTGTTTCTCTCCCTCCCGCTTTCTCTCCCTTTCTCCTTTCCTCTCTCCTCTCTCCTTTGCCCTTTACCTGTCTTCCTTCTCTTCCTTGCAAGTATTTCAGAGAACAGATCTTAGTCTTAATATTTGAGATTATTGTTTGGCCATACATATAAAATGTAATATTTTACCCCACAGAACATAATGATTTGGCCCTTGTGTGCAGTATCTTTCATTTTTTACCTAGTGCTCTACTAGTAGTTATCATTCAAGACTATGTTTAATTTAGGTGTTCTGTTAGTGCTAAGTATGGATTAGAACCCCTTAAAAATCCCTTTTCTGACAGCCATCATTAATTTTCTATTTTATTTTATTAGTTTTTGTTTTAAGTGACAGTGTTGTCCAGCCCTTTAGGTCAGAAAGAATAAGTGCTATAGAGTTTCTTCAATCAAACGTTTTGTTTCCTATGTACTTTTGATCCATTCTGTTTCAGTATTCTTATGTTCTCTTGATGTACTGCTCTGATCATGTTAATCATCTATATGAAAGTTTTAATGGTTTCCGACTTCTGCCTGTAGGATGAAGATTTAACACTTCTGCATTGTGACCCCACTAGTTCCTCAATCTTAACAGTATGCCTTACAATTCATTGAAACTGACTCATTTCTCCCCTGGTATACCTAGTAATACCTTTCATTATGTTCTTTCTTCCATGAGGAATGCTTTCCATTCTCATGTCTCATGTCTGTCAGAAGTATTCTCTCATTCTTCATGATACCTGAAAATATTTCAGGTATCATGTACCCTAACCCTACATATAAACTTTCTCATTTTAGAATCTGTTGAAATTTCATTTCAGTAGAAAGTAATTTCAGGACGCAGAACCGGAGACAAGAGTTTTGTCCTGTCTTTGTTCCCTATTAAATATACTAAGAGGTATTCCCTGTCCTCTTTCAAATCTCTTTGGAAAGTGAGATTCTTGAGTTGACTAAGTGGTCACATGAGCCCTGAACTGATATTTAGCCCATTCCATTGGTAAAGACAAATACAGGTTTTATTGACAATTTATAGGAAAAACTTCAAAAGCACACCTGAGTAATCATTGGTGAAGGTCCCTGTGTGTGTAGAAGGATGTAGGAAGGATGTTCTGACTTACTATTTTGGGACAGAAATTGACGGCCAATGGTTATATCAGTCCTAAGTTTTATTTTCTATTAATCCCTAATATTTCATGGGAATATATCAAAAGAGCAGTCATGAATAATCATTAAGGAGAAAATTATAAAAAGAAGTATTTCAATGCTATATTGCTTAATCTTTTCTTACCATGAATAGATTAACTCTTAGAAAAGCCAACTAGACTTGTAATTTTCATGTGGCTAGAGCGCCCTTGAAATGTGGTTGGAGCAACTTAAAGTTTAAAGTTTGCTTTGGGTATATCTGGTTAAATAAAATATAATAAAATTTACATTTAAAAAACCTTAGGTATAGCTACTAGGAAATTTTAAATTACATATATTTCTTTTGGGTAGCATGGATCTCAATCTATCTTAAGACTGTTTGATCATATCAGATAGTTTTTTCCTTCTTACCACAAAAGGAAAGACATAGCCATGTTAGAAGGTTCTCAGCAAATCCCATGCCATTCATTCTTAATTTAATCAATATGCCTCTTAATCACTAATGTCTTTATTTTCCCTATAGGATCATAAGTATCATAAGATGACTACAGTGAGCGGTTTTTTTATTTTTATACTCCTTGCAAATTATTATGCAGTTAATGTATGTCTTAAATTGAAATAATTGGTGATCATGCTACTTTAATTTGTTCTTAGAGGAATACCTGAGTTTGTATCCTGTTTTCATTTTGCCCCTGACTTTAGTAACATTTAATAAAAGTCCATTAAGTCCTTTGAAATCTTAATTTGATCTATTACTAGATCAAAAGATACTATCTTCCTTCTAAAATTTGATTGACACAGGCCGAATCAAATATCTCTTTTAGGGTATAAAGATTAAGAATGCAGACTCTTGGAAAAGCTTAGGCAAACCAGTGAAAACATCAGGCGTACCGAAATCTTCAGATCAGCTCTTCAACCAATTTAAAAAAGCAGCAATAGAAAAGGAAGTAAAAGCTCGAACACAAGAATTAATAAGGAAACATCTGGAGCAAAATGCAAAGGAACCAAAAGTGTCTCAAGAAAATCAGAGGTCTGTAATTTACTGGATAAATCACTTAACAGTTTACCCCAAGCATGAGTTGAATTAGTGCATTTGTTTACATAGTGACTCTCCAAAGCGTTGCTCAGGGAGGTGTCATTTCAATCAGTCAATTCCTGTATTGAATAGATTTGATAAAATTGTCATTTTTATATTTCCTATTATCTTATAAAAATTAATGAAAAAATATGCAATTTTTGATCATCCTATATTTAAATAATTGGACTGGTAAATGGTTAAGAGAGGCATTGGGAGGTATAGGAATGTATTCTAAATATTTGTTAAGTGTAACTATGGTTATTTAGTAGAACACAAAACAAATTGTAATTTTAAAAAGTACATTTTATTGATTTTTTTCTGAACAACAGTATCTAATGTATTTTGAAAAACATAGAAATAAGTGATTAAGCTAGGAAAGATATAAGTACTGCCATACTATACACACATTATTTTCCAAAAACGTGTTAAAAGTTTTTTCATTCTGTAAGGAGATAGTGATGTAACTTGGTCACAGTTTTCCAAAACGTTTTGTTGTTGTTGTCTTTAATTTAGATTACTCTATGTAAAATTCGACACATCAGAAATAAAGTTTAAAAATAATGTTGTAGCATGGGAAAATGGTATCTGGTATATTGCTTTATATTTGTTATTTAGTAATGCATCTTTGTAATAAAAACTTTTACAGAACTTGAAACCTACTTTGAACTTTACTGTTTCTTTAAGGGACCTTGAAAATGGATTGACTCTAGAATTTTTTTCAAATGAACTCCAAAACAAGTGCCTTGGAGAAGAGCAAAAAGAACATCAGCAATCATTGGAAGCTCAAGATAAATGCTATCTCTGGCTTCTCAAAGACCGTAATTTAGCAAGGGAGAAAGAGCAAGAGAGAAGGAGGAGAGAAGCAGTAAGTGAATTTTACTTTAACAAACGATTTAACAGAACACTGTCTTTCATACATTCAAAGATGCATTCAGTGGGTTTTCAGTGACATCGCAGTTACTTCTTTGGTGAGGGTGAGGTTCTAAAATCGAGTTTAACATAGTCAAAGGAGGCAAGTGTAAATGTAATTTAGAATATTGACATCACAGCTGCTAGACTGACAGGATTATAGGCCTGAGTTCTGCTATTTACTAGACATTTGGGCTTTGACAGTTTAATCATTCTGACTCAATTTGGTCATTTAGAAAGAGGGACTCATAATACCTATTTTGAAGATGAATTTAATTAACATGCAAATGCATTAAGCACATAGAAAAATGCCTGGCACATAAATGAAATGAAACATTATTACTCATGAAAAAATCTGTAAATCACTTATGAATTGTGGTCAAAAGATATGCCATCTGTTCCAGACCAGCATTTCTTCGAATGCTAGATTAAGAAATTGGCTTGATTTCAGAGTCCTTATATACAGAAGATATTTTTAAAACTAGAATTGATTCCTTTTATCCATGGAATGTTTTAGAAGTATTGAATTTTCAAATATTTGGGAATTTTATGATGAGTGATTTCTGTTAGTGGTTTCTAGTTTAATTTTGTTATAGTCAGAGAATAGTGCTAACTTGAATTCTGTTGATTTGTTGAGACTTGTTTTGTGGCCTGTTTTATGGATTAGCTTGGTAAATATTCTGCTGCTGTTGGATATAGGTTAAGTTGGTTGGTAAAAAGTCTACTATGTCCTAGCTAATTTTTTACTATTTGTTCTATCAGTTATTGAGGGAAAAAAGCCTTTACATCCATGATTACATAACTATAAATTTGTCTTTTTATCTGTAGAATTCTGTCAATTTCATTTCATGCATTTCAAAGCTGTTATTAAGTAGTTCAACACTTAGGCTTATTATATTATCATGTCCTCTGTTATTTCCCCATTTTCATAGTGAAATTATCTTTATTCCTGGCAATTTTGTTTACCCTGAAATTTAATATAGCCACTTTACCTTTTTGTGACTAGTGTTGGCATAGGGAAATTCTATTCCAAAATGTTCCAAATAAGAAATGTTCCAAATAAGAAAAGCTTTTTAAGATTTGTTTGTGCGGTTAATACTTCCAGTGCTCCTATTTTTTTCTTTCAGTACTGGGGATTAAACCCAGGACTTTGCACATACTGTTATGCAAGCATTCGACTATTAAGCTACATCCCTTGTCCTTTTTATTTATTTATGTTTTATTCTGACATAGGGTCTCACAGGTCCAGGCTGGCCTTGAACTTGTGATCCTCCTGCCTCAGCCTCACAGTAGTGTGAGTCTACTGTTGATGAATTCTTTCAGCATTTTTGTATCTGAAAATGTCTTTATTTAGCTTTAAAAAAAAAAAAAAACAGGGCTGGGGATTTAGCTCAGTAGTGCCGCCACCTGCCTCTCAAGCACAAGGTCCTGAGTTTGATCCCTGGTACCAAAAAAAAAAAAAAGAGCTTTATTTTGGGAGCAGTTTTGCTTCATAGCAAAATTGGGCTGAAATACTCCCCTACCATCCAACATAGCATTGTCCACCTTAGGTTCGTAAGTCTATAGTTTACATTAATACTCACTTTTTGTGTTGTATCTTTTATGGATTTTGACAAATGAATAATGACATTTATCGGTCATTGTTCCTTGCCCTAAAAGTCCCCCGTGCTCCTCCTGAAACCCTGGCAACCACTGATTTTTCTAGTCTCCATAGTTATAGCTTTTCCATAATGTCCTGTAGTTGGAACCATACAGTGTGTAGCCTTTTCACTTGGTTTTCTTTCACTTAACAATGTGCATTTAAAGCTCTTCTATGTCTGCTGGACATGGTGGTGTATGCTTGTGATCCTAACTATTCAGGAGGCTGAGGCAGGAGCATTCCAAGTTGAAGGCCAGAATGGGCAACTTAGTGAGACCCTGTCCCAAAATAAAAAGGGCCCAGGATAGGGCACAGTTTAGCAGTCCCCTGGGTGCAATCCCCAGTACTTCGGAGAAAAACAAGAAGTGTCTTTTTGTGGCTTGAGAGTTCATTTTTTTTAAAACATTTTTTTTTTTTTGGTACCAGGGATCGAACTCGGGTCCTTGCGCTTGCACAAAAAACATATTTTAATAAAAGTAATTTACATTTTTGGTGTACAACATGATGTACACAAAAATCCTTAAATAGAAAGAGATTTTATTACGTTTCCTTTAATCTTACAGTATGTATACTTACAGAATACCATGTGACATTTAGAGTAGGATAATATACCCAGCTCTCACATTTCAGGCTTAAAATAAGAACTTTAAGAACTATTTAGCTAGACATTTGACATACTAGGAGCTAGGCATTAGGAAAGTAACCTGGTTTAAGAAGTATCTTTTTACCTCTAAGATAAATGTTAAGTATAGTGAGTTAGACATACCCAAAGGGATAATAAATTATAGTAGGTAGATCATAATTCCAAATCTCTTCCTACACAACTAATGAAAATATCAGTGCCTACCAGGAAGCCAACCGTTTGTAAGTTGGTGCTTTTACCTATCACTCTGGTCTGCTGCTGTTCATTAAGGACCATTTTTTGAGGTTTTTTTAAAATTTTAATATTAGATGTCATTTCAGTTGGCGGGGACTATCCAACCTATATAACAAGGGGATAGAATATAACTTTAGGTTACAGTAAATATCTCTTTGGTCTTAATTACCCTTTTCTTTACTTCAACTTATTTTAGTACTTAATAGCTTAGTATTTAAAAGCTTTTGAGTATTCAATAAAGCATTGTTTTGAATGTTGTACATGCAGTTTGATTCTATCTTCATAAATATCTATATATAGGATAGACTTAGTTAAATAATTTGCCTTAGTTCCACAGTTGATAAGTGGAAGAATCAAGGAAAGCCCTCAGCTTTGACATTACATCAATTCTTTTATGTAGAGAAAATATTGCTTCGTTCAGAAAATAATTGTATGTGTCTAACACTATGTTGGTTACAGAAATAAATAAAACAATGTGCACTCTCAATATTCTTATTAATACTCACTTTATCAGTATTCAGTTTCCTGTCTTTGAGAAATTGCTCAAATTTATTTTTCATGTTCATACAGGTTTTCATTTTTATTTACCTCATGAACAGTGTGTTAACAAAAACACAGTATTTTAGCAAATCAAAAATAATCCATTTTGTTAAATAAATTGTTGGCATTTTGTATAGTCTGTTTCCGTATGTTGTGTAATCATTTTTATATAGTTGTAGTAAAGGCATATATTTTTAAAGAAATTAAAATGTTCTCTTTTTTTACAGATGGCGGGTACCATTGATATGACTCTTCAGAGGGACATTATGACAATGTTTGAAAACAACTTTGATTGAAACTCAGTTTTTAAATTAACCATCAACTTTAAATGAATAATATAAAAAATTAAAATGCATATGGTAAAATGACTGCTTTCAGACATGAAGATACCAATCTCATGTTGTATTTTCACTGGTCTAAAGTGATTAAACAATTTCACTTACATTTTTAAATAGCTATATGTTTATTCTTAAGGATAGTATAGAAAATTTTATAATTTGGATCCCCGAAAACTACATAGTTTCTATATGTTATTCATTCTACAAATAATTGTCAGCAATGTATGATAGGCTTTGTTTTAAGCAATGAAAATCCAATAGATACTCCCTGATTGTTTAAAAAATGATGACTATATAAAAATATATAAAAACATGATTCCCATTGAATTTTTAACTTTTAAAACGAATATTTGTCTGCCTTCAAAAATATTTAGAGCTTCTAACAAATAATACTTGGTTTCCTTGAACATCGAGTTATTTAAGAGTCTCTGCTGGTTCCATATTCAAGTTTTATATAGACATTTAATTTAAAGAAACATTACCTATGGTTTGAAAGATATTGAATTTAGCCAGGTGTGGTGGTGCACCTGTAATCCCAGCACTTGACAGGTGGAGGCAGGAGGATCACTCCAAGTTTGAGGCCAGCATGGGCTACATAGTGAGTTCAAGGCCAGCCTGACATAGTAAGACCCTGTCTCAAAAAAAAGATGTTGGATTTGAAGCAAAATGATAGTAAATATTAATTATGTATACAAGTTTCTATAAGAATTTATCAAATGTTTCTTCATATGTATATGTGATAACGATGTTAGTTTTACTTAACTCTAGTAAGTCTTAATATTCTGTAAAATATTTTTGTTTGGTCATTTTCAAGTTGCAATTTTGTATAAATCATGTTAGCTTTGTGTATTTTAAAATTTTGAACACTTGATTGTAAAATTATTCAGGCACTATTCTGATAAAAATTCAAAGTGTATATATTTTAGAGAAGAAGAGTAAGTTTTCTTGAACTCATTTTTATAATGATAAATATTTGAAATACCTTTAGACTGTTAACCAATTAAAACATGATTAACTGATAAAAGCAGTGGTGTTACCTCCATGCAATGGCTAGAATTAAAGTGAGATAACTATTCCTATTCAGCTGTATCTATTTTTAATCAAGAAATCAGTATGTGTATGCTAAACAGTATGTTTTATGTTATTTCCCTAAAAAATTATAGGAAGCTATGTTATAACTACCATGTTTACTTTAACCAGCTTGGCAGTTTGTAAGACTTCCTCAATTTTGGTAGCTTGGTTGAAGTCAGTTTAGCGGAGAATGATACTGATTTATAACTGATCCTTTCTATAGTATACACTGTTTTTTTTGGTAAAAGATAATGTTGTCTTTCATTTAACAATGAGAAGTTTGGTTTCTCTTCTTACATTTAACTTTCTTTGACTAAAGCCTAGTTTTGTGAGGACCCTTTTTCTAGCCTCATCTATCACTGCTCTCCAAATCCTAAAATCTTTTCATTGTGTTTTCTGGTCTTCATGAAAAGTCAGCAGCACTCCCTACATAGTTGACCGTCTCATTTCTTTTCTGGTTTTATTCTGAGTTATACAGAAAATGTGACCCCTGGACCAGCTGCATCAGTTTCAGGTGGGACATTTTTAGAAATGCAAGTTCTCAGACTTTAGACTTAACTAAAGTAAAAATTCAGTGTCTAAAAAACTCCCCACTTTAAATTTTTCATGTCATTAGGCTACATCTTCCATATCATTTACCATCCCTTGCTCATTCCTTCTTTTTCCCAGAGATGTCAGTTTCTCATTGTTTCTCTCCTATGGATACTTCTGTGCTAATGATCTTGATTAGCAAGATCAGCTTCAGCCACTCACTCTTTTGCCTTTGCCAATTTCTGAAACTTTTCCTTAGTCTCCATGTCAAACATCTCTCACTACTTCCACCCAAATTTTTCCAGCTTACTGTGAATAGTCCTTGACTCCAACAATCTTTAGACCTCCCCAGGACCTATAATCTGTCGATTCTTTTCACAGTGCTTCTCACACTGGGGTTGCAGCTCAGCGGTAGAGCATGTGCTCAGCATGTGTAACGCCCCAAGTTCAATTCTTAACTAAACAAACACTACTTTTCCCTTTCATGCCCTCACTTCTCTACTTATCCTCTAAGTTTGGAGTACAGTGTTATAATCACTCCTTCACATATCCTCTTGAGTCCTTTGCTCCTTTCTATGTTGTATTCCCTTAGCCAAATTCAAATCCTTATGAAATCTGACCACTGGCTCAGTACCCATTGAGCTGAATATGGTGAAAGATGTGCAGCCATGATTACCATTCTCACTTTAAATTTCTGAGCATAAACTCAAATGAGCTTTAATGTTGGCCAGAAATCTTGGTAAGTTTTCATGATTTCACTATCCCGAGGCATTTGGCTATTTCATATTTCCATTATGCTTCAGACCTCCAACCAAAACAGCCTCCCTTACCATCAGTCTATGCTACTTCTCTCTGCTTTTCACTGAGGTAACAAGTCATTCGTTGAGAATTTCAACAGTTTCCAACACCACATCTACGAACTTCATATGTTCTCTTCTCCCTTCTGACACCTAAGTTATGGCAAATCTCTGAACAGTTCTTTCTCACCTCCCCAAGGACATTGCTCCAGCAGTTGTGATTTCCATTATCAGTGTTCCCTCCTGTAGATAATTATCAACATACAAACTGCTTTTTCTGAAAGATCAACTACAGAACTTGTGATTTCCTTCTTTATGTTGGCCCTTTGCATCCTTGGCTCATTCTTTCTTTTTATAGTAGTTTTTAAAAATTAAAGCACACCTTTTAAAAAAGTGCAGTTCATTGGTTTTTTGTATGGTCATTAAAGGATAATTCTTGTTTATAAATTTTTTCATAATTCATTATACTGAATCTTAGCATTTTGTATTACAAATATTATCTATGCCTATTTAAACATTTGTATATAATTGTGCAGAAAACAACAGAACCAATTTACCAGCTCAAAAATCATAAGTTATTTATACATGAATATTATATCTAATTGTTAATTTCTTAATGTGCTTAATCACAAAGCTTTTAGATATCATTTATGTATAAAATTTAGAGGTATTAAGAAAGTTTTCCTCTACCCTATTTATAGAGAGATCAAGACTTGTGTGTTATTTTACATTCTTTTTGCTTATCCAAATATAAAAGATTTGAAGGACTTGTTTTTACAAAAATAAGGCCATCATACATTTTATTTAATGCCTCATGAACATCTAATCAGATCACTAGATGGCTATACTCTGACTTTTAAAAAAGCTGTACATAAGTAGTACATACAGCTGTATCATGTTTATGTAAACAATCCCCTGTTGACTCAGTTGCTTACCATCTTTTTCTACTATGAATAGTACTCAAACATGCTGTTAATATAGCTTTAGGTATTTGTGCTTTTGTTTCTAAATGATCAAGCTCCTAAAATAGGATCTGTGGGTCAGAAGGTACAGTCCAAGGAAATAGTTTTAATTTTAATAGATACTGCCAGATAAACTGTTCCCCCAAATGGTAGAGTGGTTCATATTCTTAAAAGTTTGAAATACCACTTTCTCATTATCCTCACCATCATTGGAGGTTCTTGCCCTCATTTTTTGTTAAAGTAAAAAAAGTTTTGTTTCTTTCATTTGCATGACCATAAATGAAGTTGGATTGTCTTATATTTGTTTGCCATGTGAGTTGCCTGGTCGTTCTTTTTAGTTTTTTTTCTTATCAACCTGTACAACCTGTACAATTTTTTCTTTTTGGCTCTTTGTTTTGAAAACATTTTTTTCCATACATTAGTCTTTTGAGGCTCTCTTTTTTCACATTAAAATTTTAAATTTTATGTAGTCACACATCTGGCCTTTGCTTTATGAATATTTTATCCCCTACATCAAGTTGATAATATACTTACATATACTTTGCACTTAAAATCCAGATGTAATTTTTACAGTAGAATTCCAGATGTATTAAGGATAGTTTTAATCTATGGTTATGAGGTAAGGGGGCTTCCTTTCCTTCTAAACGAATTATCAGTTATGCTAACACAATTTGCTTACTGAATGTCTGAATTGCATAACAATTGCTGATAAAAATTTATAATTCATAAAAGTTGACTAATCTAAACACTATGAAGGCTTTAACTGAAATTAGATTAGAATTAGAGATCTACCAATTTTATCTTCAGCTTTACAATTATACTCTCTGGTCTTTCATCCTGAAATTAGTTGGAAACACACTAAGCAACTGGGATGGTGGGACTTCTTCCAAATCAGATGTGTAGGGCTATGTAAGCATGGTAGTTGTGTCATGGGGCACTGGTGAGGCGGGAAAGTTGAAGGAAGGTCTTTGAAAGGCTAAAGGCCAAAGCTTCAGTGAGAGCAGACATTGTAACATCCTTTTACCCTGCTCTCCCCAGGACTTCCAGAGAATAGCCACTTGAAAATGTTTTTAAAAATAAAAATTTTTTGGAGTGGAAGATCGGCAGATTGGGGAAAAAAATGCAACTGCTAGAAAAGCAATTAGAAACAGGGAAGAGAAAATGAGCTAGGACCGAGTTCAGTGGTAGACCACTGGCCTAACATGCATCAGACCCTGGGTTCAATCCCCAGCACTATCAAAAAGCAAAAACAATGAGCTAGAAGATAACCCAAATGAATATACCAAGCAGCACAAATAGACAAGGAGAAGGAAGATGTAAAAAGATGTTAAGAAATTAGAGTGTAGGGCTTGACAAACCATGACCCAACAGGTCAGATCCAGCTTGCTGCCTGGTTTTGCAAAGTTTTATTGAAATACATCCGCATCTATTTATTTACATGTCTCTGTCTTTTGTACTATGTCAGTAGTTGTGACAAATATTGTATGGCCCTCAAAAACTAAAATACCTGCCATCTGACCTCTTACTGATAAAATGTCAGGAAATTTGCTAACGGATCTACAGGATAAAATGAAAAGCTCTACTACATCTAATGAGAGTACTTGGAAGCAACCAGAAGAATAGAAAGGGTCATTAATTTGAGAAAATAATTGTAATTTTCTTAAAATTGAGAAAAGTTAAACCTTTTATTCTGGAATTACAATATCCTAAACAGGATAATGAAAAAGAAATTCATACTTAAGACATTTTTCAATGGCCAACACACCACCATAAGCAAAGAGAATTTTGTAAGCAGGGAAAAAGCTATAAAGGAGCTTATTTTTATTTCACCAGCAGAATTAAGGAGTAGTAGCTGGGTGCAGTGATACAGGTATGAAATGTGAGCTACTCGGGAGCCTGAGGCTACCCTGAGCGACTTAGACTGTCTCAAAATAGCATTTTTTAAAGGCCTGGGGATGTGACTCAGTGGTAGAGCATATGCCTAATATGCATAAGGCCTTAGATTTATCCCCAAGACTGAAAAAACAAAAATAAAAACAATGAGTACCAAAAACAATGAAATTAATTTTCAAAAGTCTTGAAAGAAAACTGTCAGATTGAAATGCGGAGAATTTGGAGGGCTATGATTTTTTTCTACCTTAAAACATGCATGCATTAATCTTGCAGTTTATTTGCTCTTGTGTATGTATATATAGCTTTTCTCTGCTGCAATTTCTTTTTTGACAGTGCTCTGTAGGGCATAACTGATTATCAGTGACTGATAATCATGGCTATTTCTGGTTTTTTTCATTAACAGTTTATGCACATGTTAGCATATAGTTTCTTTTCACCGTATTCTGAACCATTTGTCAAAGAAAAGAACATACTGATGAGATTCTAAGTTTGTATGATTTAAAAGGTTTTGAGTGGGAGAAGGAAAAGTTACATACATTTCTTTGCCAACTGTGTATTTCTTTTCACATTATAGATCATAGATCTGTGTGTATACAAGAAGAATGATCTGAAGTGATTATGCTGTATTTCTGTTTATCCACCAGTCTTTGATTAAATAAAAAGGAAAACAAAGGAGGGAAAGTCAGCTTGGAATTCTGAGCTCAGTAAAATGGCAGTGAAATATTTTTTCCACGAAATGCTGTCTTAAATGTATAAGGGATATTCAATTTTTATGGGAAGTAAAGTGGTTTGAATGGCTCTATTCCATTTATAGTTACATCACCAGGAACCTGTGTTCTCTAAAATTGCTATAGCACAGGAATATAGAGTGAAAGCATTACACAGAAAGTTTTTAATAGTCAGATTTGAAAGAGGCCTCTTGCATTCGTATCTCCTAACCAGAACCCAACCACTTGGCCACATTTGACTGCAAATCTGTGAAATTTGAAACAACTCATGGACATTGGTGATTCTCTGCCTCACACAAATTTGTCACTTCAAAGACAATACTTATGGCTAATGAACACGAAAAGATGTTCAGCTTAATACTGAGGGAAATGAAAATCGAAGCCATAAATGACTCTAATCTTTATTCACCACATTAGCTAAAGTGATACAAGAGTATCAGTAGGAACTCATGCCAATAGCATAAATACATATATAGCTATTTTGTAAGACAGTTCAATATTTTATAAAATTGAATAGCTGTGTAGTGGTAACCCAGCAACTCTTTCCAACTATATACCCTAGGGAAGCTATTACAAACCAAGGAGACGTATATAAGAACATACAAATATACAAAACAAGGATCATGGGAGAAAGGGAGAAAGGGAAGGAGATAGGAAGGAAAGGAGGAAAAAGTGAACACGAATATGCATAGATAATGGAATAGGACAGAGATATCAGAAATAGAGCTACACAAATACAACAGATGCAGTTCCACAGGGGAAAGGTAGTCTTTTCAACAAGTAGCACTGGATATCCGTTGACAAGAACAAAAACAACCACACCTTATATAAAAACTCAAAATGGATCATGGTCCATGTGTAATCAAGAAAAGAAGATCATGATCTTTTTGATTTGACATCAAAAGCATGACATAAATGGAAAAGTGGACGAATGTGACTATCCAAATTAAACTTACTCTGAAAAGCTAGAGTCTAGGAGAAAATATTTGCATATTACATCAGATATGATAAAGAATTTGTAACCAAAACATACAAGAACAATCAACAGTAGGGGGAAATTTTTAATCTTTAAAACAAATGAAAGATTTGTCAAAAAATATATTTGAGTGGCACACAAGTTACTTAGGAGCTCAATATTACTAGACATTGGGGAAGTGGAATACCACTGCACACTTAATGGAATGTCTAAAACTAAAAATAGTTTTAAAAAAATAATACCTAGTGCTTTCAAGAAGTGAACTAAGTAGCTCTCTCTCACCTTGATGGTGTGATTTCAATATTATGCAGCCACTCTTTTGTACGAGGGATGAACCTATGGCCTCAGCACACAATTAGGCACAGGCTCTCCCACTTAGCTATACCCCTATCCCAATGTAGCCCCTTTGAAGACCAGTTTTGACAGTTTTTCATAAAGTTAAATGTACAACAATCCCACTTCTCAGTAGTTATCCAAGTGAAGTGAAAACATTCACACACACACATCTGTATGTGACTTTATAGTGGATTTGTTCATAACAGCCCCAAACTGGAAGGAAAAACGTTTAACTGGAGAATGCATAAACAATTGTGTTATATCCATTTAATGAAACAGTAATTCACAATATAGATACATGCAATAGTATGGTTGAATCTCACATCATTATGGTACCTAAAAGAAGCCAGGAACAAAAGGTTACATACTATATGATTCCATTTATACAATACTCTTCTAAACAACAAAAATCAGGGACAAACAGACCAATGGTTGGTTGCTTTGGGCTTAGCTTGCTCTAAAAAGCTTACTTGCTGTTTTCTATCTGGACTGTAACAACTTTGAACCTAGCTGGAGAATATTAATATCTTGAGATCGTCAGGAATAAAGTAACAATGTCCACAATCTAGTACGAAAGTCGTTTGCTGTCTCCTCTCTTCCCGTACCGCATTATTCTGTGACACGGAGAAGGGCGTAATGAAATTCCAACTAGGTGGGCAACGGGGGATGAGAACAATGGTCAAAACGACAGCGGCGCTTCCGCGGTAACCAGAAGGGTTTGGAAAGTCGCCTTCATTTCGCCCATAATTTTAGTAGCTGTCAAATGTGAAGTCACTCTCGGCGAAAGAAGGCCGTGGCGTCCACCCTTGCTTGGCCCAGGGCGGACCAGAGCCGGGGACTCTGAGCAGCGGCGCTCCCGGGTTGCGCCTGGCGGCCCGAGCGCGCAGCATATGCGGGAGCCGAGCTCGGACTCGGGTAAGGAGCGGCGCGGCCGCCAGGCCCAGGGAGGGCGCGCGCGGAGCGGCGAGGGCGCACGGGCGGTCCGGCCGCACGCGCAGCGGCGCGGCTCTCCAGCTCCCGAGCGCGGACTGTGGGCCCTGCCGCCGCTCCGCCCTATGGCGAGGCTGCGGGACTGCCTGCCTCGCCTAACAAGAGCGATCCGGTCCCTGCTCTTCTGGTCCCTGGTCTACTGCTACAGCGGGCTCTGCGCCTCCGTCCACCTGCTCAAACTTTTGTGGAGCATCGGGAAGGGACCGGCACAGACCTTCCGGCGGGTGGCCCGGGAACACCCTCCTGCGTGCCTGAACGACCCCTCTCTGGGCACCCACTGCTACGTGCGCATTAAGGTGAAGGCCGGCGCGGGCCTGGCGGTAATGCAGGAAGGACGCGATGGCCTGGGGAGCTGAGGGGCCGGGCTGCGCCTTCCCTGACCCTCGGCTCCGCGTCCCCTTGTAATGCCGGGGCTGGTGAGCGGGGGGGGGGGGGGGGGGGTGGACGCAAGGAGAGGCAGGAGAGGAACAAGGTGTGGGCAGGTTTGCTTGGGTTTGGGGTGGCGGTACGTTTTGCAGACACCTTGGTTGCTTTCTGGAGTTTTAAAATCAGAGTTCTCTAGTACTTCCTTTCCTACTGTCAAGGGAAGCTGCCTCCTGTCACCTTTTTGCCTTTTAGAGCTCAGATCAACTGTAAGGAATTTCTCCTGGTGATGCCTTACTGTCTCAGGAGGCTTTCTTTGCCCAAATTTTGAGGTAGAAAGAATAAACAGAATAAATCTTTGAAACTCGGGGTTTGTTGTAATCACAGATGACCTAGGTAGCATGAAAAAAAAATAAAAAGAATAAATGCTATATGTGTGTGAGGAGGGAAGTATATTTATGAAGTCAGGAATCAAAGGAATGGAATTAAAAGTAATTATTGGCCGTGCATGCCCTCTATAGTTGTTTGTCCTTGTCCTAGGCTTTCTCATGGCCCAGAGATACTCTATTTCCAAAGACTCCAGGTGGTAAAGGGAAAAACAATCCCTGTGATATATACCCTGCAGTCTGACTCATAAGCCTTCAAAATCAGCATCGCATGAGGAGATACTTATGTCACCAAGTCCTAATTTCCTAGTAGGAGCTAAATTTTCCAGCAGGATGGAATTCAGAAGGGTGAGAGTTTCCTTCCTTCAAGATGTTTCTCTTGCCCTTCCTCACCCTAGGGTTGATATGAGAATTGAGTTAATATTTGCCACCACCACCCCCACCAAAAAAACCCCAAATTGGACAACTTAGAACAATACCTGACACGTCTGTACAATAAAGTATGTGTGAATTAAATCCAGTCAAATGCCTACAGCAGTCATCCTTAAAGACTCACCACCAGAATAAGAGAAGTTTTTGAACTTCTAAGAAGGCATTCTGCAGTTGAGGGCAAAGTCAGATGTTAACTGTCCAAGTGGAAGAGTAAAAGCATCCTGAGAGTCATCTGGAATTCCTCAGGTGCTTTTCTTGTGACTCTGGCCTCCTAAGGATCTCCCCAGAGATGCAGAACTAAAGAATGGAAAGAATATCATCCTGGGGGTTTGTACAGGATGAGGATTCTAGTCATGTTCTGCGCCCAATCACCTTTATGACTTGTGTTAACATCTTTGAACCTCGTTTTCTAGATCTGTAAAATGATGATGTTGAATTAGATGACTTTTAAGACTCATTAACATCTGAAAACCCAATCCTATGGGTACCTGTACACAGTATAACTTAGGGTTCCTATATAGCTATTGGTGTTTTTCCTCTCTCAGCTTTCTTTCAGAATTTTGCTTTTCTTTCTTGTTTTTTATTTTCCTTTCTTCTCTTTTGTTTCCTTAGTGTTGCTATATTCTTCTCCCATTCCCATTCCTTTTCTTTTCCTTGGGCTGTATTGACTCCCACATGCAGGGTGAAGTGTTGAGCACTCTAGGTATTCTGTTGTTAGAAACACACACTGACATGACATGAGGAGCAGGCAGCAAGGGGAACGGTACATGCAACACTCAAAATAATAATGTGGGAAGGGAGACCTAAAAATAAGAGAAGGAGGTGTGAATTATATAACTGATGGCACAGCTTTTGACGGGTAAGCTGAGAAAAGTACGTGACTAGGAAGTAAACTTGGCAGGAATTTAAATTCAGATCAGAATTATTTACATGTCCTGCCAAATTTGAATGAGATAAAAGGTGACACATCCTCAAGATGAAAGCTACAAATTATGACATTGCTTCAAAAGCTCAAAATATATAAATTGACCTTTAGTCAGAACTAAAAAGGAAGTTACTGTGAAGGAAATGTTCATAAAACTTGATCAATTTATCCTATTGATAAAACATGAAGTTTTTATTTTTCAAAATTGATTTTTTATTTCTTGATGTTAAAAAAATGCAAGCCAGATTTTAAAAAATAAAATGAAATTACTAAATATTCTAGTCTTATGATCAAAACCAAACATCACTAAAATTCCATGCCTTCCATTTTCAGGATTCGGGGTTAAGATTTCACTATGTTGCTGCTGGGGAAAGAGGCAAACCACTCATGCTGCTGCTTCATGGATTTCCAGAATTCTGGTAAACTTACCAAATAACTTTTTCTTTTGCATTAAAACTTGGTTTATTGGCTTAGTTGATTTTGTGCTTCAATAACAGAATACTACAGAGTGGTAAATTTATAATAAATAGAAATTAATTTTCTCTCAGTTCGGTGGCTGAAAAGTCCAAGATCAAGGAGTATCTTGTGAGGATCTTTTTGTTGCGGTAGAAAGGCAAAAGGGCAAAAGAGTGAACTCATCCTTCCATAATGGCTTTAATTCCTCCTTGAGGGCAGATCCCTCATGGCCCAATCACTTCTTAGAGCTCCCATCTCTTAATACTATTATAATGGCAATTACATTGCAATATGTTTTAAAGGGGGCAAACGTTCAAACCATAGCACTTATTATACAATCATTTTTTATAATGATTTTTGACAGACCCTATCGTATGATAATTTTCCCAGAGTTATCATTCCTGAATGTTCCTGAATCACAGCAATGGTTTTCCTCTTAAGGAAATCTACATGTGACTATCCTAAATTTATTAATTTTATGAATATTACAAAAAGTGATTGTTTTTTTACAAAAAGTATTTTTAATATTTCAAATTTCCAAAATAGTTTACAACACTTCTTTATAGAGTTGTTACTGTGGACAAAATTACGACATTGGGTGGCAAAAGGAGTTTTTAAACAAAGCAAAGGCTTGGAGTGGTTTTTATCAGGAAGCTTTTGGTGAAACTAAACTGTTTCCTATACACATAGAATAGACTTACATGAAAGCAAGAGAAGTTGAAGACTTGTATATTTCACATTAAAAAGAAAACCTAAAGCCAAAAATGCACAGTTGTTACTATCTTACTCTGTTTGTGCTGCTATAACAAAATATCTGAGATGGAGTGATTCATAATGAACAGAAATTTATTTCACATAATTCTGGAGGCCAAGATTAAGACATGAACTGGTTGGTGTCTAGTAAGGACCCAATCTCTGCTTCCAAGATGGTACTTTGTTGCTGTGTCCTCCAGAGGGGCTTAATGCTGTGAATTCACATGGTAGAAAGACTGAGGAAAAATGGCCAAGCCCTTTTATAAGGTTGCTAATAGCATTTATGAGGATGTTGCCCTTGTGACTTAATCACCTTTTAAGGCCCCTCCCTTAATACTATTACATTGGTGATTAAGTTTCATCATCTGAATTTTAGGGTACATATTCAGACCATAAAAGTTACCCAAGGAGAAAATTTCTCCATTGGCTCCAGAAGGCCAAATAAATACAGGTTAAAGCAACACCTGATTTTTAAAAAAAATTTAATGAAGTATCTTTAACAGAGATGGTAGAGTAATCCCACTTGAGAGGCTGAAGTAGGAGGATCACTAGTTTAAGGCCAGCTGGGGAAATTTAGCAAGCTGTCTCAAAATAAAATTTAAAGAAAGAGCTGAAGATTTAGCTCAGAGGTAAAGTACTTGTCTAACATACGATAGGCCCTGAGTTCTATATCAAATGGAGTAGGGTGGTAAATATTATAGTGGCTTCTACCGGTAGCACAGGGCGGTGATCTTCAGATGGTCTGAACTAAATAGGTCCAGAAATGAATGAATATATAAAGTACATTTTCTGAGCTGACTCAGAGGTAGAATATCCAGTGTCTTTTGAAAAAGTCTGGGATAACAGTCTGTCCCAAAATTTCTCCTTTACTATTTCATAATACCTAGAATTCCACTATTAAAATTCTTCACCTCCTTTAGAGTTTCAAAGATTTTGTGTCACCCAAAGTCCGATTTAAAATGCATCTGTCTCTGAAAGGCATATTAATTTTAGACAAGTTAGTTAATACTGTACTTTCTGAATGAAGGAGACTATATGAGTAAATACTTTGAAGACATTAGTGTACCAAGAAGTATTAGGCATTGAAGAATGGAATGGAGGGTGGTAATGATCCATCTACCTCATAATTTTTCTGGAGCAAAATCCATGGTGTCTTTCTTTACTCATCGCTGAGACAAATACCTGACATCCACATGTTAAAAGAGGAAAGGTTTATTTCAGCTCAGTTTGTAGAGGTTATAGTCCATTGTTGCTGGCTCCACAACAGGATGACAAGGCAGAAGGGCACTGAAAAAGGAGAAACATTCCATAGCAGGGCAGGCAGAAAGCAGGAAAGCAGCAAGCAGCATCAACAAGCCTCCCTTTCCCTTTTATCCCATCCAGGCTGCAAGCCTTTTTTGTGGTGCTACCCACATTCAGGCTGGGGCATCCCATTACACACATTCAGAACTATGATAAATCAATTAGTGGACTAATCCAGTACCACATATGCTTAATCCCAATATCACACTCTTAATCCACATTCACACACCCTAGATACAGCCATCTCTGAAAAGTCCCACCTATGACTGTATGAGGCTTTGAGGGGATTGTCTAGATACAAGATATAACACATGGGTACCTCTTCCTGAGGTGACTTTCCCTTCATGAAGACTTTTTCCCCTTTCTGGATCTAAATAAACATGTAATTTTCATCTGTTCTTCCATCTGAGGATAATGTGCATCTGCCTATGCAATTCAAGCATCTGTATGCAGACTCACATGAGTACTTGACACAGAGAGCGCATGACACAAGTGGCTCACAATAAAATGTTACTCTGAAGCATTAGTCAGATCTACTCAGGGTAATGTAGGCGGTGAATTCTGGTTTAGCTACTTACTGGCTTATGTGGTCCTGCACAGTTGTCTTAGTAATCTTGCAGAGATGTTATGAATCAAAATATGAAAAGCCATTCACATGGTCCTAGGGAATACTCAATAAATGTTTTCTTCCTTCATTCTCCTTCACTCAGTGTGGAAATCTATAATTTCCTAATTGTGGCAATGATAGTGATGATAATTAACATTTACTGAGCATTTACTATGACCCAAGTACTCTTAGAAGTGTTTTGCCTATATCTTCTCAGTTAAACCTCATAGCTCTCCATTTAAAATTAGCAGTACCAGAAAGTAAGGTGCTCCTCATTCTTAAAATTCAGAGCTGAACTCTGCTGTCTGTCCTCAGTCTATAGGAACCGTAATGATCTGATACATATGTGAGTTTTTACCCCTCAAATTTCACTTTATACCAACATTCAAGAGGGCATTAAAAAGTCAGCCAGCAAGCTGAATGCAGTGGTAACTGCAGCCCCAGCATTAGGAAGGCTGAGGCAGGAGGATGGCTTGAGTCAGGAGGTCAAAACCAGCCTGGCCAACATAACAAGACCTTGGCTCAAAAGTTAATGTACAATATAAGAATAACTTACGTTAATATTTTAAATCATAATTCTAAATAAAATTCATGGTCTGAATGGGGGGGATAATATTTACCCCAATTCCAGTCCACACTCTTTCTCCTGCTGGAGTGTCAACTCTTTACATGTGGAACAATCTACATAAAGTTAAAAATGAACCTACAACCACTTCTACCACTTGGTAATTGTTTCAGAGTCCCAGAGAATGGCAGTGGTACCCATTTAACACAGGGCAATAGTTGCTTTCTGTTTTATCTTAAAAGAGATACTTTTTTTGACCTAGTTTTCATAACAATGTTCCATTGTTTATGGAACAGTGATACTCAAAACAGTTAAAAACCAAAATGGCCAAAATGATGAGTTAGAATGGCCAGAGTGCTGTTGCCAAGCTCTCCAGGGCTCTGCAGTGCCAGGCATTCCCTTGTGAAAGTGCAGAAAGAAACTGCATGACACTGCAGGAGATTTTCTTCCTCCAATAAGCAAAGTCATTTTGGATAACTAACAAGAAAAGTGTTTATATATTTTTTCAAGGTGACTCACTGTGTTATGGAACTCAAAATATGCATTTTTAAAAAAGCGTCCTCGTGCATATCTGTGCATAGATATACAGTGTAAAATGATCTGACACAAGCCAAACAAAATAGAAAGTCCTGCTGATTGCTGTACATATCCTAGGACCTTTAGTGGGTACCATTATTACCCATTAAGCAATTTAGTCAGTTCCATTCAAGTGCTAGTGAAAAAAATCCAAATCTTAGAATTTAGGACCAAATTCTAAGATTTATGTTTTAGAACATAACTCCATTTTGTTTGTTTGTTTTTTCATTTTAGAAGCCAAAAATACTTTATGCGTGGCATTTCAAAAACACTTTCAGTTTACATTAATGTTATTCCTCTATCAGTTAACCTTTATATAAGTGCACATGAATGTACAAGCTTGTAGGTTAGGTCAGGTAGATCAGAAGTATTTGATACAATGAAAACAATAATCATAAATTGGTAATGTGTGTGAAAGTGGTTTTTAGACAGAGAAGCACCATACAAGTATAATGTATTCTCTAATTTTATCATCATTGCTTAAGAATAGCTGTTGAGAAATGGTATATTTAATGTATACTATTACACAGTACACAGAAAACAATAAAATCCTGAGCATTCTTTCTTAAAATCTAAAGGAAACATCAAAGACACATATTTCAGAACTTTAGCTAAATTAGCTTCAAATAAGGCCATCAGAGGATGATTTTTCTCTCTCTCCATCTCAATTTGCATCTCTTTTAAAAATATTTTGAGCTGACCGAGACAATTTCTGTGAGTTGTCCTCATCACCAGCTGTGTGGAAAACATGCTTCATCACTCAAATGCTGAGCCAAGGCATGCAAAGGCTCTTCATGCATATAGCTGAGTACAGAGGCCAACAACCATTGTCTTCCACTGTGGCGAAGAGGAAAAGGATGTTTTTACATTTAAAAGTGGCTGCTGGCCTGGTAAAACTAGCAGCCCTCCTTATTTTGAGAGTAACAACTGGGAAAGAGTTGATTTGCTTTTTTTTTCTGAGCAGCCTCTATTATTACCTAAAGCTACCAGAAAAAAAAGGCAATGTGGATGAAAATAGTTTTATTTAGATATTTTGGAGGGTTACTGCTTTTGCAAGATGTATCAATTTCTGTGTCAGGGCGGTGTTTTGTTTTATTCATATGAATGACATGCCCATCAGGCTATCACTAGGGTGATTTTTTTTTTCAGTTTAGGGATAAAGTGTGAATCAAATGTGTTATTATTTATGAATTCTTTAGCAGGAATATATCTTAAGGTTTGAATAGGGCAGAAGTCTAATTGAAAAACTAGCACTACCATTAAATCAGTGTTCCATTAGTTTGTTGTTTCACTTATTCAACAAATCTTTATTAAGCACCTACACGCAACTCAGGGAGCTCAATATTGGGTAGAAGAGCCAAATAGGAATAGACCATTGTATAACATGTGCCCAGTGCACTGGAGAGTACAGAAGGGCCACCCAAGCCTATAAAGGAGGCAGCCTAGGTGTCTCCTGAATGAGGACAGGCCCAGTGTGTAGAGGAGAAAACTGAGAAGTGATGGTCAAGGATTGTGGGGTCATAGGGGGATGATGGGGAAGATAGTGTTTCAAAGGACACAGTACGAACAAACCCATAAAAGCAAAACACAATACCCATGTATAACAGTCTAGTGCTGCAGTGGCAGCATAAGGTAAACTCCAAGGTCAGTGCTGCAGAGGCAGCATAAGGTAGACTTCAAGGTCAGACTATCTAGGTTCAAATCGTGGCTCTTCTATTTGCTAACTCTGTGACCTTCAGCACTTCAATTGGCCTTGCTGTACCCTGACTCTTTGTAAAGTGGAATAATAATAATAATAATACCTACTAAAAAGAATTGTTTTGAAGATCAGCATTACCATATGTGAAGCACTTATAGTTGGGCCTGGCACGTAGTAAGAATGATGTAGATGTCATTTATTTTTATTACAAAGTGAATTACAGACTGAAAAATGATCGTCCTGGAAGACTGGGCAGTAGTCAAATCTTAAAGGTTTAGTCTGTCAGGATAATGAGCATAGGCTTCATGTTGTGAGGGATAGGGAATCATAAGATCTTCAGCAGGGAAATAAGGAAGGTTATGTTTTTGCTGTGTCATTCTGGTTTCACAGAAGACAGAGCTAAGACGAATGAAATAGACACAGAGTAATCAATAGACTGGTGCAAAAATGGAATCCTGAATTAATGTAATCATAACAGGATGGACAGGAGGAGTGATTACATAAATATTTAAGATGTTAAATCTGCAGAACTTTATTGACTGAGTATGAGAGATTATACAGTGGGGAGAGTTGGGCTTCAGTTTCATAGACATAAAAACCAATTCAAAATTGTAAGGCTAATGAGAAAATAACAAAGTTATGTGTGTCAATTGATGAGAAGCTATGAGGAAGCAAACTGCTTCATTTTTGTTACAACCTAGAGCCAAGATTAAGAAGATTGCTATGGTCTAGCAAAAGCAAATGCTATTAACATTTTTCAAACCCATCTTAATTGGCAATATTTTTGCAGATATTTAAGTCATAGATATCCTAGCAAAAGGTTAGAGATTTTGTGTGCATTCATAATTCCAAATCTGTGTCTGAGACTCTTCCTGATAATCTGTCAATGTGAGGTGATTGACTTGTTATATTGATCTTATTGCTTTATGTCACTTGGAGGAGGGACTGTATGGAGGATTGAATGCAGGGCCTTCACCCTGCACTGCATCCCCGGCCCTTTTCCTATTTATTTTTATTTTGAAGCAGGTTCTCACTAAATTACTCAGGTTGGACTTGAACTTGTGATGCTCCTGTCTCAGGCTCCCCAAGTGCTGGGATTACAGCCATGCACCACCACCTTGACTTTTGGGTCACTTTGCACTGCCGTCTCACTACTGGCTTAATCTTACATCTCTGTGTTTGCTTGTCTGTTGCACTCCAGAGATATTTTCAGGCAATAATCTCCCGTTTGGCTTGTGTCAGATCATTTTACACTGTGTTTCCGTGAACAGATGTGCATAAGGATGCTTTTTTTTAAGTGCACATTTTGAGTTCTATAACACAATGAGTCACCTTGAAAAAAAAAATGTATATATATATACTTTTCTTGTTAGTTATCCAAAATGACTTTGCTTATTGGAGGAAAAAAAATCTCCTGCAGTTTCATGCAGTTTCTTTCTGCACTTTCATGATTAAGCACAAGAGGGAATACCTGGCACCGCAGAGCCCTGGAGAGCATGGCTACAGCACTCTGGCCATTCTAACTCATCATTTTGGCCATTTTGGTTGTTAACTGTTTTGAGTATCACTCTTGCTTTTAGTCATGGGTTCAGATCTTCTCCAGAGAATTTTGCATAGCAAGTAGAGAATCATTTTAAAAGGTTGTGCTATTGGATTCTTTCAGTGATAATCTGTCTTAATTTTCAGGCTTTTTCATCCATAAATAAATTATTATATAGTAATTACTGAAAACACCAGGCCCTTTTGATAGTAGAGTAAGATGAGAAAAATCTGCTTTAGAGGAAAATATATTTTCATCTAATAAATTTACTAATAAGAGAATCAAATGATTGTACAAAAACGTTTTGCTTATGTTACTCCACCAAAGTCCTGGGTAAAATAACCATTCAGATGCTTTTATAAAACACTCAAGCTCGCATTCTCTCTCACAATATTTCAAAACTTTATAATTATTTATTATATCTAAAACTTAAGGCTATAAAATAATGGATTGATCTTAGTACAGATTCCCTGATGGCTACAAGCATCATTTAAGAAAAGCTTAGAAAATTGATTTCATATATACATATATATTGATTTTTATATCCAACTTTTTATAGTTTCTGTAAATCGTTTTGTCATACATACCCTGCTGAAGCTGGTAAAAAGATAAGATAATTTTAGTAAAGATTATCAGTGCTTCCTTCTCACATGGTTTTCTTTTTTTTACTGAGAAGCAATTATATTATTTTTCAAAATAAAGAATTTCTTATAGATTTCCACTTGGGAAAACTTTAGTATTACTGTTTTTGGTGTTCATTTTTTGTTATTTTGAGACAAGGTCTCACTATGCTGCCCAGGCTGATCCTGAATTTCTGTGCTCAGTGATCTTTTCGCCTCAGCCCCAAGTAGCTGGGACTACAGGCACTCATCACCATGCCCTACTAATGTTATTTTTTGTGTTAGTTAATAGAGTATTTTTAATGTTTCTTTTTCCCTGCAGGTATTCTTGGCGTCACCAACTGAGAGAATTTAAAAGTGCATATAGAGTTGTTGCACTGGATTTGAGAGGCTATGGAGAAACAGATGCCCCTGGTCATCGAGAAAATTATAAATTGGACTGTCTAATTACAGATATAAAGGATATTTTAGACTCTTTAGGTAGGTTAATTTTTTTGAACAGTATTAAATTCTTTTTAAGGAACTAACTTCAACAAATTGTGAATTGATGACTTATTTTCTTGGGAGGGTGCATTTTCCATCTACCCAAGCTGTTATCTGCTTCCTATCTCCATGGTTTTAGTTATACAGCTTGAAATATGTGTCCAGAAAATTTAAAATAATACATCTAGAGTACACAGTTAAGAATGACTTTCAGGGCTGGGCATTTAGCTCAGTGGCACTGAGCCTGCCTCAAAAGCGCAAGGTCTTGAGTTCAATCCCCGGTACCAAAAAAAAAAGAATGACTTTCAAAGTTTGTTTTATAAAAATAGACCTTCCTTACTGTTCTTTGGGGGTGTAGAAGAAGAAAGTGCCATTTATTTTTAGGAAAAAATAGACAATATATACTATTTATTATTTTTAGAACCAATTATTGAAAATTTTGATCTTGCACTCAGAAAATTTATTTTTTCAGAACCCACAATTAAATATAATTTTAAAGTATTATGAGATTCAAAAGTACTTTACATTATTTGTCTTTTACTGATCAGCTGGTATCACATTAATATTGTATAAGAAACTACCTCAAACTTAGTGACGTATAACCATAATCATTTCCTTCTGTGTTCATGGATCCGCAGGTCAAATGTAGGTCTTTGCTTCAGGCTTCTGGTCTACCTGGGTCTGGCTTCTTACTGTAAGTTTGGCTAGAGCCTAAGCTAAAGATGAGTTGCTAACTGGGACTGGGGAGAGCTCTTTGGGCAATGGCAGAAATGGCAAGAGGTTGAGCCCAGCTGCACTAGCATATTTCAGGCTTCAGTGAGCAGCTCATTGGCCAAAGAAAGTCATATGGCAGTGCCTAAAGTCAGGTCATAAAGCCTTTGGTTCTGCCAAGAGACCAAAGCAAATCACATGGCCAAGTTTAATATCAACGGGGCAGCACAGTATATTTCTTCTATGGCAGGTAGAAGTGGGGAGTATTTTTTAAAACAATAATCTAATCTACTACATCCCTGATGACTAAAAATCAGCTACTACTAAAATCTACTAAGCTACTACTACTACTACTATTACTACAAGCTACTACTACTACTAAAATCAGTATGTTAAGGGAAACAACACAGTGAAAAGCGCCATGAAACCAAAGAGCCTTTCTACAGTAATCTAATGAGAGTATAGATCAGACTGAATACTTTAGAGGAGAAAATAATGGATGGAGTCAGTCTACAATGGCTTTATTGAGTTTGATTACAATAAAAGAGACTCCGATGTTGATTTCAAACTGTTGTATTACATTCAGATTTTGTGATAATTCAGTCAGACCTGACCTAAATCTGTCATCATGAAATTTCCTAGGGAAATCAATAATATAAACAAGTATGTGTGTATGTGTGTGTGTATGTTAGAATAATAATGGTGAGAAATTATTGAAAGAATTAAGTAATTTTAAGTACTTCAGAAATAAATTACAAATGAATCTTATCAAGCTGTACAAGGGAAATCTTTTAGGAATCTCTGTTAGAGAGGGGAAAAAGGGTTATTGTAATCTATTTTTTTTTTTGGTACCGGGGATCAAACTCAGGACTTTGCACTTGCAAAGCAGGCAGCGGAACCACTGAGCTAAATCCCCGGCCCAGTTATTGTAATCTAGCATGGACAATGTACCTAAAAGTGTACCTTAACTTAGTATAATTGTCTTATGTGTTTTATATGCTTTTTGGCCTATTAGTCTGGTTTTTAATCTGTGTATATGATAATTAACTTTATTAGATATTATAAGATAAATAAATGAATCTGATGCTGACAAAATAAAAGGGGGTAGAGGGAAGGGAGAAAAGAAGAATTGAGATGTATTATATACATGTACCAATTCCCTACAATGAATGTAATCATTATGTACTACAAACATGTACTAATAAAAGTACTAATAAAAATAGTTTAACCTAATTCATATTATCTTAGTGATTACATGAAATGAAGCTTACAGTCATGTCTCACTTGATGGTGGAATTTATTCTGAGAAATGCATCATTAGGCTGTTTTATCTTTGCTCCTTTTTTTTTTGAACCAAAGATCAAACTCAGGACCTTGTGCTTGTGAGGCAGGCACAGCGCCACTGAGCTAAATCCCCAGCCCAGGCTGTTTGATCTTTGTGCACTTGTCATAGAGTGTATTTACACAAACCTAAATTGTATCAGTTACTTAATGTGGCCTCTTGCAATCAAGAGACATGAAAAGCATAAGATGCACAAGGCTGCTTTCAGCATAACATAGCATACTGTTTTACAGTAATTTTTAATAATTAGAAGGAGTACACTCTAAAATAACAATAAAAGTATAGTATAGGAAGTATATAAGCCAGTAACAGTCATTTATCATTATCAAGTATTTATTATACACAATTGTACATGCTGTACTTCCCAATGACTAACAGAACAGTAGGTTCATTTATACCAGCATTACCACAAACACCTGAGTAATGCATTGTGCTACGCTTGGACAGCTACATCAGTAAGTGATAGGAATTTTTCATCCCTGTTATAATTTTATGGGACCACCGTCATATATGTATGGAAATGGGATTCCACAGTGCATGACTGTAACTAAAGATGCTATAATTAAGACTTGCCACTAATTCAGTTTGACATGTTTAGTTGTAACACTGGATTTGTGGAGTTAGAGAGAAAATACATACTTTCTATACATAAAGATTTACAAGTTGAAGCCCAGTGCAGTAGCGCACATCTATAATCCCAGCACCCAGGAGACAAAGGCAGGAGGATCACGAGTCCAAGGCCAGTTTGGGCTACATAGTGACTTTCAGGCCAGCCTGTGACTGTAGTAAGACCCTGTCTCAAAAAAAAATACAGATTGGACATAAATGTGCCGTTTATGATTTTACTATAGCTGGTAATTTCTCAGCATTTAAAAATGAATTCAAATAATTACATTTAAGACCTAATTATGTGCACTCTTTACCATAGTTTCTAAACTCAGATCCATAAGAACAGAACTGAGCTGGCTATTTCAGATTTATTTTTAAATGTAGATTCTTGAAAGAGATTTGGAATCTGTAGGTCTAGAGTGGATCCTGGGCACCTAAATTTTCTAAAAAGCTATCTATGTGATTCTGATGTACAGACAGGTTTTGGAAACACTAACCACAGTTTATCTGTGAAAAGTATAGGGTAGGATGGTGGAAAGAGTAGCTTCTGAAATGTCACTTTTTTTGTGAGGTAATGATGCACCCACCTGTTCTTTTTCAATGACATTAACATTTTTCTCAATTTCAGGGTATAGCGAATGTGTTCTGATTGGCCATGACTGGGGGGGCATGATCGCTTGGCTAATTGCTATCTGTTATCCTGAAATGGTGACAAAGCTTATTGTTATTAACTTCCCTCATCCAAATGTATTTACAGGTGAGTTTAAGTTTTCATTAAATCATCTGTGCTAATGTGACAAGTCACTATTGGCGCTGACATTTTGGATTAAAAACAGCAAAATTTGGCTAATATGTTCTTTTAACAATAAAATGACTAAACCATGATATATGACAGTGTTAGATGCCTTGATTTTAAATCTTCCTGAAGACTGTAAGAAAAATTTATCTTCTTTGCTTGCAAAGGAAACATTTCACCATTATTTTAGAGAGAGATAAAGGGGAAAATGCAATGACATTACTTTGAAAGTACTGAATTCTGAAAACCTAGAAATAAATTTTCCTCTTGTATAACTGCTTTGGCTACTAGAAATACAAATATTTTTTAAAGCAGCAGCTCTCTCATTTTTGGTCTCAGGATGTCTTTATACTTTTAAAATCATTAAAGACCCCAATGGTATTTTGCTTATATAGGTTATATCTGCAAATAGTCACTGTACTGGAAATTAAAACAAATTTTAAAAGTATTTAGACATTAATTCATTTCTTTAAAAATCTATTATGTGTTAACATAAGTAGCATGTTTTAACTAAAACTAACTACAGACTACATAAAACTACCAACTACACTAACCAAAGCTTTAATGAGAACGGGTATGTTATATTTTTGAAAATTTCTTTAATTTGGGGCTTAATCCAAGACAACTGGATTCTTATATTTGCTTCTGCACCCAATCTGTTGTAATACATTGTTAGAATAAATTTAACCTCACACAGATTTGTAATTGGAAAAAGGAAGAATATTTTAATAGCCTTTTCAGCTAAATATGGATTTTCCTCCATCATGGTACACCAAACTCAAAAACTGGTTGTTTCTTAAAGGTTAGTAACAATGTGGAACATGACATGTAAAAGAACTTTTCATACTGTGTCACATTAAAATCAATTGGACTCACTAGCATTTTGAATAGATATTTTATACATACATGATTTTGTATTGATACAAAACTGAGTTATGGAGACCTTCAGTAGTTCACAGAGTTCATTGAATTTTGCAGTCCTTCAATAGGTTGATATGACACACTTCATTACTTGATATCAAAAAATCACACTGATATCACCTTAGCCTCATCAGAAAAAGCCTTAACTATTGCAAAACCATGAAGTTTCCAGTAGGAGATAGAAGTTTTCCAAAATTCCAATCTTTATTTGAAAACAAGCTTTTATTTAAGCCAGGGTTGGTGGTGCACACCTGTAATGCCAGCAGTCAGGAGGCTGAGGCAGGAGGATCACAAACTAGAGGCCAGCCTTACATAGTGAGTTCAAAGTCAGCCTAAACTATATAGGGAGACCCTTTTTCAAAAAAACAAAAAAGGAAGCTTTTATTTTATCAATGGCAAAAAATACTGTTGTTTTCCTTAAAGTGAGAGGCTCAGTTTGCACCTTTTCAAGGGATTATCTGCCAAATACCTATCTAACTGATAGTTTGTTAAGCCATTATTTCAAGTTAAAATGATATTTCATTTTTAAAATGCAGCAAACTCAACTCATTAACTAAAATGATTGCAGATATGCCTTTCCTTAAGACAACCATTGTATTTGAGTATGCAACAAAACTGTTTTATGTGTTCTTTCTATTTAATCACATGGAATACTGAAATGCTAGAAAGATGTGTGCTTAAAACTCAGGCTTTAATAAAATTAATAGTTTTTGCTCTTTCATCAAGGAGATTAAGTGAAACTGGAACATTAATTAATTAATGAATTTGCTACAAGAGTACAGTGGTGAAGACTAACATGACTACTGGTATAGTTTAGTCACAACCCCTTGATTTGTCTTAAGACATCAGTGGCTTTATCCACTATTGGTTTGGTAGCATCCATGCAAATTTCAACACAGTGAAAAACAATAAATGATGTCATAGTCTTATGAAAAAGATTTGGCCATGTAGACACCTTAAAAGAATCTTGAAGAGGCATCCACAGGAACTATACTTTGAGAGCCTTTGCTTTAAAGGGAACTCTTAAAACTTAATGATGACTCTTAGTCCTGTGAACAATGGCTACGCACATCTTTTGTTTGGGAAAATATATAATTTTTTATTCTTTAATTACCTTTATTAAGTTGTTTTATTTGTTTTTTGTGATAGGAAGTTGTTAAATTGTCCAGGCTGGCCTTGAACTTGAAATTCTCCTGCCTCAGCCTCCTGAGTAGTTAGACAGATGTGCACTATTACACTCAGCCCTTGTTAGGTTTTCTGAGATACAGGTACTCCTAAGACCCACAGCAGCCCTTTAGGAAACAAAAAATTCAGAATAACATATTTCTATTTCTTCCCCAAACTAAACAAGTGAGGAAGAAAGGGACTGTGAATATGTAAATACTGCATATTTTAAGTGTAAGGACTGAATTTTAGATACATGACCAATTGATCTATTTTTGTTTAGTTACTAAGCTTAGTACTCAAATATCTTGAGATTTGTTATATTTTTCTCAATTGAATTAGGCAGCAGAAGTCATGCTACATGCTGTTCAATTGATCAGGACCTTTGAGTAACTATTATTTTGGTAATGGTATTATATGGATTAATTGTAGTTATTGATTTCAACAAGGAGATACTTGGACTATTTCTGAAATTATCAATAATAGTTTTAAGCCGGTCAATATGAGAATTCCAAGTAACATTTTTATTTTCTTTCTTTAATTGTATTGATATCTCTTAATGTAGGAGTGAATAAATCTTGTTTAATGATGATTTTACAAAGAGTCTAGCATAATTGTGAACATTTACCTAAAAATTATATTTCTAAGAACTCTATAACCATATTTAATGTAGTCACAAAATGAGAAATAAGGAAAAATGACCTATGGCAAGGAAAATAAAAGCATAGTGTGCAATATATAACACTACTCCCCATTTAAGACTTAGGTGTCTCGCCAAACCACCTGAAATAAAATCCTTGCCATTCTAATCCTACCAAATTTGCTTTCAGTTTTTCTTTCTGATTCTTCTCATACCACTTCCGCCTCCTTCACTGCCCTTCGGTCACTCTGGCCTTCTTTGTCCTTTGTGCTAATATCAAGCCCAACACCTACTTGCTGTTCCTGGGTGCTCTTTCTACATCTTTGCATGGCTGGCTCCCTGTTAACCATTCAGCACTCAGCCCACATATCACGTCCCCAGAGAGACCTTCTCTGATCACGTCTTATCAGAGTCCCTCCACTCCACGCCACCATCACTCTCAGTAAGATTAGCTTGTTTTATTTTTTTATGAGACTATTGCTCTCTAAAGTGATTTTTAAGTATTTGTCACTTACTGTGTAAGATTCTTGTGCACAGGGACCTTTCCTGTCTCATTCATGGCTAAATTTCCTGGGACACAGTAGACACACAGATATTCATTGAATGAATGAATTTTCTAGATACATGAATGAATTTATAGGAAACTCTCCAATTCTTTTTGAGGGCAAATGAATGAGATGTTCAGTTTGAATCAATCTGTAAGGAAAAATCTTTTCTAAAGGGAAAATTACTGTGAATTCGTAAGAAAAGTGTCAGGTTGCTGATGATGACTTTGGAGGAAAAGCAGAGTTTGGGCTTCCTACTCCCTTCTGAGTGAGGACTTCATAAAGGAGAACTTTCTTTTTACTTAAAGTGCTATAAATTTTATAAATACTAAAAATACCTATAATAAAATTAAAGAAGATAGAAATTGTTCTAAAGAGCAATATATAGATTCTTTTATGTGGATTCTTTTATGAGATTGTCTTAAAGGTAAAATTCTCCTAAAAAGTTCTTTCAATAGCAAGTAGCTTATACCTCTGGAATAAAGTCTAACATAGCATTTTAATTTCAGAATATATTTTACAACACCCTGCCCAGCTATTCAAATCCAGCTATTACTACTTCTTCCAAATACCACAGTTCCCAGAATTTATGTTCTCAATAAATGATTTCAAGGTAAGGCAAACATTACAAATGAAAAATGAAATTAAAATGTTAAAACTTAATGAATGCTTTGAGGACTTACCTATAGACTTAGTTCTCTTTATAGTCTCTGTTCTTATATTTGAGTGCCTAGCTGTACGGTTTTTTGTGAGAGCCCATACTTCTAAGGTATACCTCTTTTTAAAGAACCTCATGGAGAGATGAGGGAGTGTGAATATCAGGCAAGAAAGATTGACAGCAGCAGAAGTGAAAGCCCTTGGGAATAAATAAAACAAAGCAAACATGCAGGTGTTGGTGTACCATGTATATTGATATGCGAGTATCTTAGAAACTTATTGAACACTTCTTATATGTTCACAATGGTGGTAGATATTGGAAATTTTAAAAGACACAATATAATTTTACTGGAAATAATTTTGTATATATCTCCGACAGATAAGAATTTTTTTAAGCTGAAGATTGAACCCAAGGTTTTAACATGTTAAGTATATGTTCTACCACTGAGCTACTTCTCAGCTAATAAGGGCTTTTTTTGTTTTTATAATATACCCCAGTGCCACTATCAAACCTAACAAAATGAATGACAACTTTTTAATTTTTAATACCTATTTGAATTTCCTTAACAATTTCAACTCTTGACATTCTTCATTTGTTTGAATCAGGAACCAACAAGGTCCATACATTATACTTGGCTATTATGTTGTTGTTGTTTTTTTCCTCATTAAAGTCTCACTGTTGTTCCCCAGACTGGTCTTGAACTTGTGGGCTCAAGTGATTCTCCTGCTTCAGCCACTTGAGGAGCTAGGACTACTGTCACATGCCCCTATACCTGGCTATTACGCTTTTTCAATGTATTACAAATTCTTTTCTGGGCTTTTTCTTTCTAAAAAAATATACCATGTACTTATTGAGAAATTGGGTCAGTTGTCCTGAAGAAAGATCCACATTTTGGATTTGACTAATTTCTTCATTGTGTACTTTTTCTACTTCATAGGTACTAATGATATAGAGGCTTGATTAGACTGAAGTTTAATTTGACAAGAATACTTAATAGTTGTTGCTGTATATTTTCTAATTCATCACCTTGAGGAAGTCTGTTCCTGGTTTTATGATGTGAACACTGATCAGTGGGCCCATGAATTGTCAACTGATCAAACATTTCCTGACATCCTTTCAAATGAGTTTTAGCACAATGATGACAATAGCCTAGGTTTATTGTTTCATTAAAGTGTGCAAAATAATGATTCTTTTACTTCTGTCATCCTTTATGCTTTTATTAATTGGAATTCCTTTGCAAAGAAGTCCTCCGCATCATCTGTTTGATTATTCTTAAATACAGTTTACACAAGAATGGCAGGACAAAAGCTTCATTCTTTCCTTTATTAAACAGTTGTCAATGTAATGAATTCATACTTGTTATACACCAATCAATTACAATCATTATTCCTTTTGATCCCAGATTGTCTCATATTAGGCAAGTGAGAACCCCTGGACATTGGCTCCTATGTCCTTTGACATAATCCCTTAAATCAAGAATAATTAGTACTCAGTGTTCAGGAACATTACTTTTTTTTTTTTTTGGTACTGGGGATCAAACTTGGGACCTTGTGCTTGCAAGGCAGGCACTAGAACCACTGAGCTAAATCCCCAGCAAGAAACATTACTTCTTAATGTTCTAGGTCAGCAGTGGTGAACTTACGGCACAACTGCCGCAGCCAACTCTTTGTTATCATTGAAAACTCTAGAAGGTTCACCATCACTGTTGTAGGCCTACATTTTATTTCCTACTATACATCTAAAATCAGACATTTAGTGAAGGAACTTTGAATCCTTTCGGCAAGAAATGGTATTTAGAGACTACAATCTAGGTGAAAAGGTGATCATTGTAACTGGGATTTTATTGCTATTAAATCTTTCCATTGGATAGGATTTAGATGTGCATATTTTTTAGAAAGAAGAAATAATGTATTTACTTGTTTTTCCATCACAAATTTAAGACTATAGGGTTTTTACTTAACTCTGTGATTTTACATAAAACATTTGTGTAGTTCCAAGTCAAAATTCTAAAACAAAGTACATTCAGACAGGTCTTGCTTGCTTCTTTGAACCCTCCATCTTGTTCTCTCCATCTCCCACAGGAAACAATTTTATTTAATTTTGGCTTATCTTTATATGGTTTCTTTTTAAAACTATAACCTTACATGTAGTTCTATTTATCTCCCTTCTTATACAAAAGATAGCATGTTGTAAAACACTTTTTTAACCTATGTTTGTTTGTTTTGTTTTTTGTTTTTTCACTTAACAATATAGCCTGGAGATTATGCCATATAAACATATAGTTTACGACCATCTTTTCTTGGAGTACTAAGAATACAATACACCATTGTGTAACTATACCACGGTTTATTCAACCAGTCCCACTACAAATGGATATGTGATTGTTTCCAGTCATTTTCTATTACAAATAGTTTTGCAGTTACTTCATACATACGTCATTTTACATTTTTACAAGCATGTTTTTGGGGTTGAGGGGTTTACAATTAAACAACCACCCATTATTCTTACGCAGGTGATTTAGATGTGTACTTTGTGAAATGCTGGTATAGAGAGCAGTATTTTTCAAAATGAGGGTGGAGACTTGGTGGGGGAGAAGATCAGTTGTCAGTAAGCAACAGCTGGAATATTAAGAAAGGCTTTTTGGTAGGAGTAGCACTTGAGCTGGACTTTGTAGAATATGAAAAGACACCAAGAATACAAGAAGCTTTTCAAAAGGGTGAAGTATGCAAAAGGAGCTAAAAGGGAAGAATATAAAAAGGTCAGAAAAACAAAAATTCATAAAATGTGTTTTTAAACAATGAAATCATGAACCTAGCTGGAACAAAAGTTAGGAGTTGTCACTGCACGCTGATCACCATCTCCCTTTAAAGCTAAAGATTTAGCTATTATTAGATAATTGAAAAGTTTAATTATTCTCTTTTCACTTAAATTAGGCTTTGAAACATCTCTTTACCAGTCAGAGCACTGGCATTGGAAGAAAAGGATGTCGATTAACAACAGAAGATCTTGAAGCTTATATTTATGTCTTTTCTCAGCCTGGAGCATTAAGTGGTCCAATTAACCATTACCGAAATATTTTCAGGTCAGTATAATTTATTTTTTATTAAAATATTTCAGTTTGAATGTAAAGAGGCAGTATTTTAAGATTAAATTCACCACTTATCCAAGTAGTCAAATACAATACTCTAAATTTTTAGTAGTTGCATTATCTTTTTATGGAAAATTTCAAACATATGGAAAAGTTAAGAGAAGAATATGTAATACAATAGATCCTCCACATAGCTATCACTTGTTTTATCCATAATTCTATCCACTTAATCTCTTTTTGAATTTGTTTGAATAGATTTATATTTTAATGATTATTCATTCATTCAAGACTATTTTATTGAGCCAGGCATGGTGGTGCATAGTGAATTCAAAGCCAGACCCTGTCTCAAAAAAAAAAAAAAGAGTATTCTAAGATACAGTGATAAGCAAAACTGAAAAAGATTCCTGGTCTCATGAAAACTTGTAGCATTGTGGGAGTACCACACACTAAACCACCACAATAATGAATGCATGGTTATATACTAACAGAATGTTGAAAGAAAGAGATGAGAACTAAAGAAGTGATGTTTGAACAAAGAAGCAAAGGATATAGGTATTTGTTGAACACAGTTAAAGGTAGGGGAACTGGCAATCCAGGAATAGGAAAGAACATGGACCAAAGTTGTGTGGGAAAATGGGTGTTATGCTTTCCAATGACAGAATTAGGGCCACTGTGGCTGGAACACCCCAAGGGAGGGTGAGAAGAGCATGAGGTGAAGATAGGTCCCGAAGGTAGTTAGCAGCTGACCATGCAGAGCCAAGCAGGCCATATTAAAAATATAAGAGCATGATTATGAAGCCAGTGAACAAGCTTCAGAAAAAGAGGAGAGAAAGGATCCAGTTCATATTTGGGTAAGTTTACTCAGGCCATAATGTGGACAATGTATTGGAGGAGATTCAGTGTATATACAAGAACTACAGTCCAGGTTAGAGTCAATGGTAGAGTGAATTACCCAGTCTGAAAACAGTAGAGATGAAGAAAGTTTTAGAGATGAAGAAAGATTTAGCCCCCAAAATGTAACACATATTTTGTCATAAAGTCGCAGAAACGTGGGTGTGTCAAACCCATGTTTATTCTTTAGAATATTTCTATTGATGAATTATTAATTTCAATTTAATGAGTTTTATTATATTAAATGATGAGTGCTTAACAAGAAAAAAATCACAAAAATGAAGTATTGCATTTTTAATATTTACTGAGCGTTTATAAAAAAGCATCAAAATTTTCAACATTGACTTTTTGGTGTACAAACTCTAAAAAAGAACAAGAGAAATAAATTCCTAAATGAGCTACAATGAAAATATCAGTAGCACTCTACAAAAAAATTATTTACTTCAATCGTCACACCTAAGGCAGTCTTGACACATGACAACAGCATATTCCATACACATGTATCACTTACACTAACAGCACATGTGTTTTGTTTTTCTGGCTTTTTTGTAGAACATACTTGACATCTCGCTGGTCTTGCTGTTTTGTCAGGAAGTTCTTATTATATTATACAATGTGTAGTTAACAGGAACATAAAATATCAATAAAATAAAGTATTAAGTTATTAATACATATTGTACATTTAGAATAAACATCAACATTTTCACATCAACTGTATACTTGCTTACAAAACTTAAGAGATAACATTAGAAATAAATTCCTATATGAACAATAAAAATACAAAAAGCACTCTACAAAAAATATTTACTTCAATTATCACACCTAAATAATAAAATAAGATAGCAATAAAATAAAATATGAAATATGTAATGAGTACTTAAAATAGACATCAACATTTTCACATCAGTTGTGTACTTTCTTAAAAAACCTAAAAGATAACATCAGAAATAAAAACCTATGTTATGTGAACTACAATGAAAATATCAACAGAACACTACAACAAAAATAATCTTTACTTCAATTGTTACACTCGAGGCAGTCTTCATACATGACACCTGCATGTTCCATGTAAATATCTCCCTTACACTGACAGCACATATGCTTAGCTTTCCTTTCCTATGTGGGAGGCCATTTTTTTTTAACCTTTTCCTGTTTTGTCAGGAGCTTCCTACGATATTATACAACATACACTTAGCAGGAAAATAAGATAGGAATAAAATAAAATACCAAATGTGTAATGAGTGTTTAGAATAGACATCAACATTTCACATCAGCTGTTTACTTGATTACAAAACCTAAAAGATAACACCAGAAATGAAAATCTGTGAACTACAATGAAAATACCAATGGAACTCCACAACAAGAATAATCTTTGCTTCAACTGTCACACCCAATTTTCACATATGATAATTGCATGTTTCATACACCAGTATCACTTACACTGATAGCATGTATGTTTTGTTTTCCTTTTGTTTTCTTTTTTCTTTCTTTTTTTTTTTCAGGTGCTAAGGATCAAACTCAGGACCTTGCGTTTGCAAGACATTTTTAAAAACCTGGAAGAACTTTTAGAAAATGAAAAGAATGACCATTGATGTCTTAGAGTTAATAAGTGAATTAAGTAGCATCTTATACAAGATAAAGAAAATTATTAATTAGAAATTATATCTCAAAAGCTTAACCAGAATATACCTTAGCGAAACAAATGCAGACTTAAAAAACAAGATGTATTTGACATGGGAATAGAATTAGAAATTGTGTATAATATATAAATGCTAAGAATATGTATATATATATAATACATACAGTATGTATAAAATGTTAAGTGCATATCTGTATTTACACTAAGAATATGTATGTATATACACTAAGAATTTTTCTGGGAAAAATAATAGAAAGAAAATACATTAAATATTTTTAAACCAGTAGAGGAGGATAAGAAATTCAAAGGAAGGTACAAAAGGATAAAAAAGAAGCAGAGAAGAGAAAATAAAAAGCACAAAATAGAATGACAAATCAATTTCATATGTTAGTGAGCGTGATCACTATCAATGAATTAATATTTCCAGATTGGGTTTTTAAAAATTCCACGTTAATGGTATTTATGCAGTCACAAGTAAAGCATAAGAATACAAAATTTTCAAAAGAAGACAGAAAAAAAGGTATATAGCAGGTGTTGGTTTAAATAAAACAACTGTGTCAATGTGGAATCCAAGGGGAGTCATGAGATACAAATGAAGGGAGAAGAAAATTCAAACTTCTTTTTTGAACAAGCAACAAAAACATTACAAATACATACATATACGTTTGTAAAGAGCAAATAAAGAGAATGATGAATTTTCATGCAAGTCTTAGTTTTGGACAGAAGACAAGAATGATAGTTTTTTTTTAAAAAATGTTTTCATTTTATCCCTTATTTAGAGCTAACTCTGAGATATAAAACAGTATGTTGTTACATAACTACAAGAAAAAAAATCTCATCTTTCCAAAGTTCTTTTACTAACAATTGCTCATTAGAAAGGTTTGCATTCCCAAGAGGGAGCACTGGCATCCTGTTAATTAGCAGAGAGACAAGACACAGAGAGACAGAGACAGAGAGAGAGGCAAAGAGAGACAGAGCCTGTGAAAAGCAGAACTCACAAAATTATAAAGACAAAAGACAGTTTCAAACTAGATTGTTGTAGATTAAATCTAGTTGGGTGAAGGTCACATTAGACCTTCTGAAAGCTCAACTGATGCCCTTAGGACTGTTCTTCATACAGAATAAGCAAGCCAAGTACATAATTAAAAACGGGGTGTATGACATATAATAAGACTACAAATTAAACATATTTCATTGTACTCATGCATGAAATTGGCCCTCATTTATCACCCTTAGTCTCCCCAGGATCACAGCTTCATCTAAGTACTCTCCAAAACCTGGAATCAAGGATCCAAAACAGACTGGGAATCAGATTAACTATAGGATCTATGCAGTATCTATGTGGAAAGATAAACAAGTAAAAACTTACAATAAAACATCAGATATAAAAGTAAAAATTGACAGACTTATGGAAAATAGCCAAATTCACAAATGCTATAGAAGATTTTAACCCACTTCTCATGGGATTTGATCAAGCAGAAAAATAATTTATGAAGTTATAAGAGATTTGACCAGTCCTGTTAAAATCTTTGGTCTTATAAACAATTCTCTACTCAGTAAATAGAAAATATACATTAATTTTCAAGCATATGAAGAATATTTACAAAGATTCATTGTATACTGGACTACAAAACAACTCTTAACCAAATACCAAAAACTTAATATCATATAGATTATGTTCTCTGAATGCAATGCTGTTAGAAATTAACAAAATTTTAGAAAACTCCATACATTCAGAAATTTGGACAATATTAATGTGTATCTAAAACAAAGCTGCTTTGCTCTCACATGAATCAATACAGATGGTTTCTGTGACCCCAAAAGATGTGGGAACTTCTCCCCACCAGTAAGCAAATAATTCTGCAGGGGACACAGCTGGGCGTTCTCTCATTCAGTTCTGACACTATCTACTTGGAGATAGCATCATATCACAGGTTGAGAGCTTAATGCTCAAGACTGACCCTGCTTTAAACCAGTTTAAACCCAATTCTGGGCCTTTGGAACTTCTGACCAATCAGAAAAATTGGGGTTCCCACAAACCCCTCCTGAGATTGAGACAGTTCACAGAACTCAAGGAAACATGTGTACACTTACTGGTTTATTATACAGGATATATTTGTGTGGTTTTTTTTTTTTTTGGTACCAGGGATTGAACTCGGGACCTTGCGCTTGTGAGGCAGGTGGTATACAGGATATATTAAAGAATAAACATAAGCAGCCAGAGGAAGAGGTACACAGGGTAAGGTCTGGAAGGGTCCTGAATGCAAAAGCCATTGTCCCTATGGAATTGGGGGCGCCACCTTCCCGGCACATGTCTGACCTCTTATATCACTCAAATTCTGGCATTTGTATCAATTCCTCATAGTGATTAATTTCATATTTAATTATAGTCTTCTATAAATTTTGCCGGTCTCATGCAATTTAAAATTTTATTGTACCCCTTCTTAAATAACCTTTTATTTGTTTTATTATACAAGTGACTGCTTGATATAGTATTTCTCAACCATTTTTCATTATCACTTCCTTAAGGAGACTTTTTAAAACATTCTTTCCCTAATTATGCTCTACCCCGTGAAATTTTATTATCTGTTTATCTACTGTATGTATCCTTCATGCTTTAGAAAAATTAAGATTCTCCCTACCCTGAAACAGTTTTTACCCCTTTGGAGGTCATATTGCCCCCTTTGAATGTATAGAATCCATAGTGTAATGGAACATTGTGGAAAATGTTATTTTAATTTTCACAGTGAATCTCAAAGCTCACATGTTTTGTTTTATAGCTGCCTGCCTCTCAAGCATCACATGGTAACCACTCCAACATTACTACTATGGGGAGAGAAAGACGCATTCATGGAGGTTGAGATGGCTGAAGTCACAAAGATATATGTTAAGAACTACTTCAGATTAACTATTTTGTTAGAAGCCAGCCATTGGCTTCAGCAAGACCAACCTGACATAGTGAACAAATTGATATGGACATTTCTAAAAGAAGAAACAAGAAAAAAAGACTGAGTTTTCTTTATCTTCTATGAAGGGTCTTTAATGAAGTCTCTAATTTTTAAAAATTATTCATCAACTTCTTTATGTTTTACTAGGGGAAAAGTCTGTTTTAATATGCTTTATTATAAATAAATATCCTGAAAATGGTACTGAAAAAGTGTGAATGTGTGAGCATGTGATATCATGTTGATTTTCATCTGTAGTATTCTGCACAGAAAAGTATCTGCCTTAAAATGTATACACTTTTACAAAAAGGAAATTGGGGAACGGCTTAGTTTTGGTTTCTTGTTTTCTTTACCTTATTGACATAAGGTGCCTCTTATAAATGAAAGTTAAGGATTAGCTGTGCCATATTAAAAGACAAATCTGCAGTGGTATAAATTTTATTATTTAAAAGTTCTTTTTATTATTTTCAACCATTATATTTATGCATATATATATTTGTTAAACGTTGTAGAGTAGGAATGCACATCCACTAAGTTGCTTTCCTGAATTCTCCAGCCTATTTGGTAAATTAGGAAAGTGATCAAAATGTCTTTTTTCTCCATTCAATGTAAGAAGAATTTAATAGTGTTCTTCCTGTCTGCACTGGAATCTGAGCTCCACAAGGCAGGGATTTTGTTTTTTGTTTTGTTTTGTTTACTAATAGACATCTGGAGGCTAGAATAAGAGCCTGGTACACTGTAAGCAAACAAATATTTGCTTAATGACTAAATATAGTAGTCCCCCTTATCCACGGGGTATCCATTCTAAGAGCCCCCCCTCCAGCAGATGTCCAAAACTGAGGACACCATGGAACACCATACAGCAACACCTTTTGCATCCTAACTAAGCACTTGTCATGCACTGGGGCTATTTCTTTTTCAGTTTTCGGTAAGACAGCAAATTAGCATGAATTTCTTTTTTCTTCTTTCCAATTTCAAAGATGGATTTGTTCTTACTGTAGATCTTAGCAACTTCAGCATATGATTCTTTAAGTCTAGAACTTTCACCTTTTCACTTAAAGGAAGCACTTTACAGCTTTGTCATATCTGAATTGCCAGCATCACCACTCTTTACACCTTGGGGCTGTAATTAAGTAAAATAAAGGTTACACAAGCACTTCGTTATCAGGAAAAGCTGATAATGGAGATAGCTAAGTGACTAACTGGTGGGTAGCTGGTAGCTTATTCAGCCTGGATATGCTGAACAGTGGGATGATTCACATCCTGAGTGGGATCACACTGCTCAGACTAGTGCACAATTTAAAACTTATGAATTGTTTTGTTTTGTTTCAGACAGGATCTTTGTCATGTAGTCCAAGCCAGAACTCACTCTATAACCTAGGTTGGCCATGAGCTCAAAATCGTCCTACCTTGTCCTCCTAAGTGCTAGGATTACAGGTTTATTTCTGAAATTTTTCATTTAATATTTTCTCTTTTTTCCATTTAGTTTATTGGTACATTTTAGGTATACAATACAGTTACATTCATCATTGGGATCTTGTACCTTTACATGATATATCTTGGTTCTTATTTTTTCCCCATTCCCCTGCCCTCCCTTCACCCCCTCCACCCCTCCCTATTTACAAAGACTTTGTTTCCATGTTTTTCCTTTTGTCATATTTTTTCTTTTCCCTTCTTTCCTTTCCCCTACCCCTCCTACTTCCCCTATTTCATTTAATATTTTCAAACTGTGGCTGACTACAGGTAACTGAAGCTGTGGATAAAGAAAAACTACTATAATACTGTATATCTGATATACTGCTAGACACCATGTGTAGGAGGAGAATATAAAAGAAAGATAGATTACATGATAACTTTTCCTTAAAAGTATACACGGAATGCAGTTAAAGATTCAAGAGTAGAAATGAACATTACAAGTAAAAGTGAGAAGAGCTGCAAAATAGAGAACAATACCAGCTCAAAGGACTGTTCCTCATTCCCTTTAGGTTCTCCTTGGGTGGAGGAGACAAATAGTAACATTGCCAAATCATGGCACTTTAGAGACCACACTGTGTTCCCTAATTAGTCCTATGTTGGTGAAAAGAATGTCTCCCTCTCTAAGCATAATTCTCAAAGTGACAGAAGAAAGTGGAACATCTCTAAAAATTCTCATACCATAGCAACTTGTATTTACAATGATAACTATTCTTTACATATATTATGCTGGTGTCTCATAACAACATTACAGGGTAGGGACTATCACCAATTTATAGATGTGGAAATGAAGTTTAATGAGTAACTTTGCCAATGCCCATAGCATAAGTGTTGGATCAAGCCTAAGATCCATTTGGCTATAAAATATAGCCCATGATCTGGAACTTCCAACACATTTTGTTTACCAGCTTTGGTATCCATACCACTCTTCCTGTGGTAGCAGTAATCTGGTATTCTCCAAAAGATGGAAACATGTCTCAGAGACCTACAATATGACTTTTAATTCTTGGAAAAAGGAATTCAAATTAGTGATTAGCAAACATAAGAATCCTCCATTTGACGTTGTCAGAATTGCAGGTATAGAAGAAAGCCTGATTCATACCAACTTTGATTGTGTTTCCCTCTTTATCACTTTTGAAGAGCAGCAACAACAACAAAAAGGAACATGAATCGTTAGTTGTGTGTGTTGCCACAATAAATACTGATTTATTTTAATGAAAACCTATTATTAAGTTGATTTTGAGGTTTGTTGTTATTGTTGTTACTTATGTCATTTTGGACTGGTGATTGACTCATGTGGACCAATTTTAAGAATATGAACCAAAACCAGGCATGGTTTCATACTTGTAATCCCAGCACTCTGGGAAGCTGAGGCAGGAGAATCACAAGTTCCAGCCCAGCCTGGGCAATTTAATGGGACCTTTTTCAAAATAGAAAATGGAGGCTGAAGATGTAGCTCAGTGCAAAGACCTTGAGTTCAATTCTCAGTAACACACACACACACACACACACACACACACATCAAATGTGTCATGGCCAATTCTGTCCTATTTTATTTTAAGATAGGGTTTCCCTAAGTTGCCCAGATGGACCTTGATTTGTGATTCCTTTTCTGAGCAGCTTCTAAGTAGCCAGGATTACAGGAGTGCAGCATCATGCCTGGGTCAATTCTGACCTATTAAGATGCACTCTAGTTTTCAGTGTATGTGGAAAAATCCTTGTAACACAAAGGCTCAAGGGTGCCATCAGTTAAACTTCTTAGGATAAAGAGAACTATTTCCATAGCAATCAATTTGTAATGAGAGTAAATTAATTTGACAAACTATCTGCCAAAGCAGCTCACAGTAAATAAACTTTAAGTGGTAATGGTACTTAAATTAAAAAGTTGTAATTAGCATTTATCCATTCAAATGAATATAGCTTTAGTAGATATATATGCATAATATAAATATCAGAATTTGTTATGTGAAAATAACTTATTACCCATATATGTCAAAAGCAAGGTGTTTGCAGGAAAGGAAAAATGATTTTTTTTGATATGATTATAAATAGCTTGTTATATTTACCATCTTTGATTTTTCTGATTTCAAAGGTCATACATCATTTCCTATTCATTAACCCACAATCCCCTAAGAGTTCTAATTATGTGCAAACCGAAAGAGTGCTTGAATGTGAGGAGGGAGTGCATGTAGAGGCCACGCCCAGAGCCAAAGTGCCCGCATTCTGAGTTTACTAAGAAGTCGGCTTGAGAGCTGATCTGTCTGCGGACTCCGAGACAGAGATATGGGATACTGCGGTCGGTCGCGCAGGAAAGAAGCCAGTTCCGGTACCGGTACCCTGCAGCGGTGGCCACCCCGTTCCTGCAGCAGGTGCACCTGAGTGCGTGGTGCTGGGCCTGCACCATCCTCCTGGGGGCTGTGCTGGTGTCTGTGCGGGTGGCCTGCCTCGCCTTCCTCTTCCTCTTCCTCTTCCTCCGACCAGTGGTCATGCTTTCCACCTTTGGTCTTCCTACTCGACTGACGGAACCCACCAAGAGTTGGAGAAAAAATCTGACGAAATCAGTACTCAAATTCTTGTTTCAGGTAGCGTTCTTTTTCGCTGGGTTCACGGTTAAAGGGAAAAGGGAAAAGGCGACTGGAGATAGACGAGGCCCCAATCTTCGTTACAGGCCCACACTCCACTTTCTTTGATGCAATCGCCTGTGTTGTGGCAGGGTTACCCTCGGTGGTCTCTGCAAGTCAGAACATGCAGATCCCGCTGGCTGGGAAACTCTTCATGTTAACAGAACCGGTGCTTGTGACCCGAGAAGACCCAGATTCTAGAAAGAAAGCCAGGAATGAAATCCTGAAGCGAGTGACATCCGAAACGAAGGGGCCGCAAATTCTGATTTTTCCGGAAAGTGTGTGCACCAATAGCTCCTGTCGGGTCACTTTTAAAGCAGGAGCCTTCTCCCCAGGTGCCCCTGTGCACCCAGCGCTGCTCAGGTACCCAAACTCCCTGGACACGGTGACCTGGACCTGGCAGGGGTTTACAGGCTTCCAGGCCTGCATGTTAACTCTGAGTCAACCTTTCACCAGGGTGAAAGTTGAGTTTATGCCTGTTTATATCCCAAATGATGAAGAAAAAAAGACCCCTCCTTTTTGCCAGTGAGGTCCAAATTAACATGGAGAATGCTTTCGGAGTACCTGTGACAGACCACACTTCCTCAACTACCCATGGAAGCTGGTTTGGTAGAATTTACAAAAATTAGCCATAAATTAAAATTAGATTGGGATAATATTGATAAACATTTGGATGACTATGCTATAATTGCAGTTGCCTCAAAAGGAAGGAAGATAGGAATTGAAGAGTTTTCAAGTTATTTAAAACTCCCAATTTCAGAGCCCTTGAGACAACTTTTTGCTCTTTGACAGGAATAACGATGGCATCAATAGACTTCAGAGAGTATGTGATAGGTCTGACCATCCTGTGCAATCCTGCCAACACTGAAAAGATTCTGCAAATGTCATTTAAGCTTTTTGGTCTTGATGAAGATGGTTTCATAACAAAAAAGGAATTCACTGTTATACTTCGGGCAGCTTCTAGAGTGCCAGATCTTGATGTTTCCAGACTCTTTCAGGAAAATAGCTGGAAAGAGCTCAACACACATCTCATACAACACCTTTAGGAAATTTGCTCTGAAGCATCCAGTGTATGCCAGGTTATTTACTTCATATTTAGACCTCCAGGAAGCCTATATATATTCATTACTGCAAGAAATATAGTCTTAATCACTGTGTTGAAATGTTAAAGTCATCCCTGAACATAGTCAAAGTACCTTCTATGTAGAAATTAGGACTGAAATAAAAATTTTCCTTTGAGGAAAAATTCAATCATTTTTACTCTAAGTAGTATGGACATTTAATTATGATATTTAAAATGTACTTGAGGGATATTTCAATTTGATTTTTATTATTACTCCTTTTTCTACTTTTTGTGTTTGCCAGGTACAGTGGCATGCACCTGTGTCACAGCCAAGGAGAGGACTGAGGCAAGGGAGGATTGCTTTGCAACATAGCAAGACCTGAACTCAAAATAACCTACAGGGGAGTGGCTGGGGATATGGTTCACTGGGAGAGTGTGTGCCTAGCATGTGTGAGGTCCCAGGTTGAACTCTAGCACTTAAAAAATGTATGTTTCAATGACAAATGATCTACTCTTAAACTTTAATTACCCTGCAAGGTTCTAGTTAGTGCTTTTATTTTGTTTAGTTCTAAATGCCCAGAGAAACATAGCCCATCAACTCTCTCTCTCAATTTTATAGAACTAGTATCTCACTGGGAGTAAATAAATTCATTAAATTATCTTTCATATCCACCCCCAAAGTCCTGCTAGATAAATGCTTCTTTGTTCTTTCATAAAATAGCCCAAGTTTCTTATTTTACAAAGCAAAATGATAATAAACATCAGGTTGATATGGTATTGGGAATACTTTGAAACAGTTAAATATGGTGTGGCTTCCCCCCTTTCTTTTATAAAACATAAAATGATTATTTAGAATGAGAAAGAAATCACAACAGATTACAATTTCTAGAAAGCTGGCTTATATCATAAACAGAGGTTATAAATGCAGAAGTTATGACATTCTATCTTGTATGGGTCTCAAAACAAAATTTTGTGTGAATAATTGCATATTCTACATTTCTGAGGATATTCCTTTTGTTCTGATGAGGCAATAGTGAGAACTGAAGCCTCTACTTACTTACCTATATACAAGTACTTCCTATGTACTTCTAGTACCTGTTGCTCTAAGACATCTTTACGAAGTGATGTGACCTTGGGCTCTACCCTTTTATGTCACCATGCAGAAGGAACCAGCAAAGTACTGTATTCCTGGGAACCATGCCTACACCAGGACAGGGTGCAAGAGCCTATCTAGACATGGAAGTGAATATGAATCAATAAACATGCCTCACTACCCAGAGCTACCGTATCCCCAATGCAGTTTCATTGTAGTTAAATCTTTAAAATTCCTGCAGTCACTCAGTAGTACCTCCAGATAAAAAGCAACAATTGGGCAAGGGGAAAGAGACAATGAATGTTGACAGGTTGAGGTCAAAAGCTCTTATTTTTGCAAGCTTTACAAAAACATACCTAAGTAAACACGTTTCTAGTAACCCTACTAAAGCCTTTTAGGGATTGTGGAAATGGGGCTCCTAAAGCTTCAACTTCATTAGCTTCTTCATATTTTGAGAGGGTAGAAAGGAAGAAAAGATGCATGAGGAAATGGTAAGATGAGGGAAGCAATGAAAAGAAAAAAATCACATTTTTTGGAGATAATTTCCATGCAGTTCTTCCCTGAGAAAAGGAGGTCAGTAGTAATAATCTCATGATCCCCATTCAGCTCAATATTGCCATGAAAATAAATCCATATATGTGTAACTCAAACATGATAGTTTTTTTGTTGCTGTTGTTGTTAAATTCTTTTATTGGTACTTTTTAGGTATACAACACAATTACATTTCTCATTGGGAATTGTACCTTTACATAATGCTTCTTGGTTCTTAT
>NW_004624742.1:5670630-5686408 GCF_000247695.1 Heterocephalus glaber | reverse complement strand
TCTGAGTAATTATTTCTGATTTCATTTTTCCCAGATCCTCTTTTGTTGCCAGTTCAGAGAGTCCAGGTGGTTGAGTATCAGATTGTTCCATCTCGTTTCCCTTTGGGGTTGCTGTAGGTGATCTGGAACTCTGTTTTTGAGGCTTGCTTATGTGTTTTCTCATTTCCACGGGGCAGCTGGCACCCACGTGGCTTACCTTCCTTAGGGAGCTTCCTTCCGGGTTCTGGGACCAGCTCACCTTCTCTGCCCTAGGAGCCTGGGATGGAGGCGGGGAGCTTCCTTCTGGGTTCTGGGACCAGCTGAGCTTCTCTGCCCTCTGGGCCGGCAGCAGCGGGACTCAGTACCGTGGTCTGGTGGTCCGGTGTCCTCTGCGTCTTTGCAATGTGGAACCAGGTGGCTGTACAAAGGAATGGGGCGGTTGTCAATGGATTGTTGCCAGGGCGTGGGCTGATTCAGCATGTTCCCCAAAACGCGCGACCTCGGTAGGGCATACGCAGACCTGCCTGTCTGTAGTGGGCTGATTCCAACATGATAGTTTTTTAATGTACTAGAAATGATTCATTTAAATCAGAAGTTTTACTTAAAACTAATTACCAAGGTATAATATATATTAATTTAAACTATATTATTATTACTTTTGCAGAACTCGTTTGAGATGTTTTCTAGAGAGGTGTCCTAATCACTTTCTAGTTTCTGGGACAGAGTACCCAAACTTCCACATCTTAAAGGAGGAGAAGTTTATTTTGGTTCATGTTTTCAGACCATGTTCAGCTGGCTAAAGGGCAGGAAGGGCATTCTGGAAGAGTCTGGTGGAGGAAAGCTGCTCACATTTTGGTGGTCAGGAAGCAGAGACAGAAGGGAGGAGCTGGGAAGGGAGATTTACTCTTCCCGGTCATGCTCCCCTAACCCGCCTATTTGAACCAGGCCCTACCTCCTAACAGCAAGTCATCTATAGTGCCCCCATAATTCAATCACCTTTCAAAAGCCCCTCCTCTGAGCACATGAAAGTTTTGGGGTCATTCTTGATCTAAACCATAGCATCAGCTATACAAGAAAATCAATGTCCTCATTGTACCCTACCTTTTAAACTCAAAATGTTTAACTCTCTTTAACATGTAGTACTTTTTAAAAATCTTTCTATTTTAAAATAAACACAGATGCAGGCAACCACACTGAATACATCTATAACTTAAAATTATTATTATGGAATTGTTCCTAGGTATCCACAGAGGATTGGTTACAGAAACCTCTGTTGATACCAAAAATCTGCAGATATATGTACATGTACCAACTCTCCAAAATAAATAAAATCATTACATACTGTAAATATGTACTAATAAAATTTTTTTAAAAGAACTAAACTTTAGTGATAGGTCTCCCACTACCTCAGCAGCTATTATGTATAGTAGCTGCCCTCTTCCTATGGTGGCTTGCCCCCTCCCCTGTGTGACGTCATGCCAAGATGGTTTCTCCCACTAAAGAATAAACCTTTCTTCCCAGCATGCCCCTGTTCCTGTCTAGAAAGTAACCTAATACTCGCTCACCTCCTACCACCTAGTGACATCACTGGCTCCTCCATTCCCTAGTCACTACCTAACTCAACCCCGCCTCAGCCCCTACAAACCCCATCCCAGTCTCTATAAAAGACTCTACCTGCCATATTGCTTTTGTCTCTCCTTTGTTCAGAGACAGCCCAGAAGATCTATTCCCCTAATAAAGGCTTGTTGTGGCCTGGTCTGGTCTTGGTTTTTGGCCCTTTTACCTGACATTTTGAAATCTAAAAATAATGGAATATTTGCCTACAACCTATGTACAACCTTCCACTGCCTTTAAATCATCTTCAGATTACTTATAATAGCTAATACAATGTAAATGATATAGACATAGGTGTTCTACTATATTGTTTAGATGATAACAGAACTCTCAAATTGTTTATGAATATTTTTGACCTGCCATTGGTTGAATCCAAGATATAGACCATCTGAATATTGAGGGCTGACTATACACTAAAAATATAATCTATATTATGCATTCTACACATAGCCCATTTTAAAAGACTCTCATAACCAACATTGAAATAAAAAAATAAAATTTGTCTAGCCATCCTACTTCCCCCTCCATGTCCCAGATCATAGATTCAGACTCCTCTTTTCAAGATTAAACTACTTTCCAGACATTTTTAGTTTCATTTCTTGTATTTTATTATCCAAATGTGCATGCTTTTTGATACGTGGTCAAAAGAATTTTTAAAAATTAAATTGAAACCCATTTATATAAAAATGAACTTTGCATATCAAAGCAGTGACATAATCACATAAAGAAAAATATTTCAATTAACCCTAGCACCTAGTATTTTAACTGTACCTCTTGGATAAATTGTTTTATATACAAATAGAGATGCAAAATACTTTAAACTGAATACAAATAATCTAATTATTTTAGATTATTATTATTTTAGATACTATAATATTAACTAGTAGTGATGTTGATACTGGTTTGAAACTCTCACGGGATAATACAATTGAGTGATTCTGCTCATGTTACTAACAAAGCATTTTCAATACAGAATAATAGATTTTTGTTCCTTTGTGTCAGTCCTGGGGGTTGCACCTGTGGCCTTTTTCTTAGCTACATTCTTCCTTTTTAAATTTTTTATTGTGAGACAGACTCTGCTAAGTCACTAAGTTGCCAGGCTGTGCTTGAATGTGGATCCTTCTGCTTCAGCTTCTGGAGCACTGAAATTACAGACATGTGCCACCAAGACCAACTCTCTTTTTATTTTTAAATTTTGAGACAGGATCTCATTAAGACACCCAGGCTGGGCTCACATTTGAGATCTTCCTGCCTCAGCCACCCAAGTAGCTGGGATTGCAGGCATGTGGCAGAGCTTCCAGCTTGAAATGGAGTTTAAAAACAAAGACTCTGCTATGATCTGAAAATGTCCCCCCAAAATTCATATACTGAAACTTAATTCCCCATGTGATAGTGCTAAAGAGGTAAGACTTTTAGGAAATAATTAAACCATGAGGGTAGAGCCTTCATGAATGAGATTAGTGTCCTTATAAAAGAAGTAAAGAAGGAGCTGTTGTCCCTTCTAATATATGAGGATGTAGCAACAAGGTATCATCTTGGAAGAATAGGGTGAGCCCTTAACAGATATCAAATCTGTTAGCATCTTGATGTTGGACTTCCTAGGGTCCACAACAATGAGATACAAAATGAATTACCACAGAAGAATGGCTTTTCCAAGAAAAAGAAGTTCATGTCCTGAGCCCAGAACCTGTGAATATGTCAGGCTATGAGGCAAAAAGGAATTAAGGTTGTAGAGAGAATTAAGGTTTTATGGTTATTTGATTAGCAAGCTTAATTCCATTACAACCTTAATTCCACTTTGTAGCTGGAGGCTCATAATGTCAGGTTATCTTTCTGTCTTTGTCATTTTAGGATATTAAACAAATACCACTGACTAGGGGAGTTAATACTGATTTCTCCAGGATGTTTCTGCCTTAGAGCCAGCTGACCATGGACTGAATCCCCTGAAACCAGGAGCCAAACTAAAACTTTCCTCCTTTAAGTTGTGTGTCAGGTATTATGTCACAGATATGGGAAAGCTGACTGACACAACTCCTTTGTATATTCAAAACATTTTTAATTAAAAGATTTTTTTAAAGGAAAAACAAGCTGAGCATAATGGTACATACTTGTAATCCCAGCACTTTGAGAAGCTAAGGCAAGAGGACTGAAAATTTGCCTGGGCAACTTAGTAAACCCATCTTAAAGTAAAAATAAAAAGGGCTGGGGATGTGGTTTAATGTGAAGTCCCTGGGTTCAAGTCCCAGTACCAAAAGAAAAAGGTGTTTTCATTTTGAGATATGTCAAAAAACTTGGAAATAGGAAATATAATATATCAAAAAAATCAGGGTGGGGGCTTAGCTCAGTGGCACTGCACCAGCCTGGCAGTTCAAGGTCCTGAGTTTGATTCTGGTACCAGAAAAAAACATTTTTTTTTTAAATCAACTTGCTTCCAAGACTTGGAATCCTTGGAAGAAGTTTTCTGCCTTCTAAGGTAATTTTACTTGAATTTATTTTTCACACATAAGAATCACAGTTAAGAAAGAAGGGAAAAGAAAAAAATATGAGAAAAGGAAAAAATGGAAACAAAGTCTTTGGAAATAGGGAAGGGTGGAGGGGGTGAAAGAAGGGCAGGGGAAAGGGAAATAAAAGAACCAAGATACTCATGTAATGGTACAAGGTCCCAGTGATGAATGTAACTGTATTGTATACCTAAACGTACCAATAAACTTAATGAAAAAAAAAAAGAAGAACCCCAAAGAAAAGTATGGGTTTAGCTATGTTTCCCTTCAGAACTCGCATTGCTAGTTCCTCAGGATTCTTCCTCCAGATCAAAACGTCTTTCAAGAAACAAATTCACATTAAGGGATAAATGACTGCAGAGTAAACTGATTAAAATAGAAATAATTTTTTCAGTAAAAAAACAAACAAACAAACAAACAAAAAACCTCTAAAGGTACAAAGTGAAGCAATACTGCTAGGAATTTGATGGTGGGGGGGGGGACACATGGCTAAGCACTAGCCCTGGGGTACACTCCCAGCTTCTTTGTGTTTTGTCTTTTAAAGAGATACTTATTTTTTAATCATTTCACATAGTTGTCTCAGGTAGTTTTTAAAAGTTAACTTACATGACCAAAAAATCATCTTGTTACCCCTTCCCAAACAAGCAAATAACCTAGTTTTTACTTCATTGGTTGGTCAAAAGGCTTAGGTAAAAATCTAGTGCGATTCTGAAGGGATAGATCCTGGTGCTAGAATGCCTGGTTTAGTTTACTGTAGATATTTAAGCTGTACAACATGATGTTTGATATACATAGTGAGATGATCACTTTAGTCAGGCCAATTAAAATACCCATCAATTTTAGTCACTTTCCCATTGCAGAGACAATATCAGATACCAACAACTTAGACAAGGAGAGGTTTATTTTGGCTCACAGTTATAGTTCATGGTTGGCTGGTTCCAAGGCAGAAATGCATAGAAGGGGTCTGACAGAGGAAATCTAGTCACCTCATGGCATCCAGAAGCAGAGAGAGACAGAGAGACAGAGACAGACAGAGAGAGAGGGAGGGAGGGAGGGAGGAAGGAGAGGAGAGAGAGGAGAGAGAGGAGAGAGGGGGGAGAGAGAGAGAGAGAGAGAGAGAGAGAGAGAGAGAGAGAGAGAGAGAGAGAGAGAGGACACGCAGAAGAACTCAAGGGAGCTACAGTGTAGGCTTCCAGGTCACACCCCCAGAGATCTGCCACTTCTGACCAGACCACACCTCCCAACAGCACATTTAGCTATGGATTTATTAGCAGATTAATGCACTGATGGGTGTAGTGCCTCCATGATCCAACCACCTTCCAAACACATGAAGTTTCTAGGAGATATCCCAGTTCTAAACCATAACACTGTCATTCATTCCACAGTTTTCTTTCTTTTAATTTCTTATTGGTATATGCTTGTGTTACATAATGAATACATTCATCATGGAGAGTTGGCACATATACATGTTTCCTCTTTTTTTTTTTTTAGTACTGGAGATCGAACTCGAGATCTTGTGCTTGTGAGGGAGGAGGCGGAACCATTGAGCCAAATCCCTGGCCCTTCATCTTAGTTTTTTTTTATGGGGTAGGAGCACCTAAAATTTACTCTCTTGGCAAATTTCTATCACATAGTCTAATATTACTAACTACAGTCTTCATACATTAGAGCTATTTATCCAGTTTACTTAACTGTAACTGTGTACCCTTTGACCCACTTCTCCCCATCTCCACCCTCAGCCACCATTCTACATGCTATGTATTGGACTTTATCCACAGGCACTTAGGTTGTTTCCAAATTTTGGCAACTGTGACTAATGCTGCCATGAACATAGGAGAACAATTAGCTCTATGAGAAATGAGACTTCATTGCCTTTGGGTAAGTACTATTTTAAAACTTTTGAAGAACCTCCATACTATTTTCCATCATAGTTATAACAGTTTACATGGTCACGGTGTTATGTAAGTGTACTAAACGTGTCAGTGAAAAGGGTCAGACACTTTCTGGTGGACAGCCACTTTCTGGTTGTGCGATCCTGGCCAAGTTATCTACTTTCTCTATGCTTCAGCTTCCTCATATGTAAATCAGGGCACAGGGCTCATGCGAGGATTGAGTGAGTACATACAGAGCAAGAAGAGCAGTGTCCCCCACATAGTAAGCATTCAAATGTTAGGTCTGTAAATAAAGCACTTGAAAGGTGGCGTTTGGATAAATAAAACTGACCTCCTGGCCAATTTTATGTTATAAAGTCCATTTATTTTCTACATAGTTATCATTGTTTTGTGCAGAGCTTATGAATAAAGTGAATTCTTGAGTTTTCTTTTTGGGGGAGGAAGTTATCAAATACTGAACCGAAAGACTGAAATGATATTCATTCTAGCTACTTTACTGAGGGCAAAATAATTTAAATATTTTGTAGTTCCTCCACCCCCTTCCCAGGCTCAAGGAAAACCTATTCGTCTCCTACCCCCTTTAGTTCCTTCTATTTTTCTGTACATAAATTTTAGAGCTTTACATCCAAAGCGTTGTAATATAATTTGATCTTTCTCAGCTCAAACTCAAGAGCAGTTAAATGGGTCACTCCTTTTGTAAGAAGGAGATGGGATCTTGTAGACGCTGTAAATACTCTTTGTATTGGACTTGGGATTGTTTTGAGGCTGGCAGAGTTTACGGGTTTCTTCCTCCACCTCCGTATTTTCTTGCTCAACGTATTTATTCCTTAGGACTGAGATGCAGGTAAGTGAGGGTGTGACTTGCCGCTGGAAGCCTTGTGAAGCAGTCTTTCGTGGAAAAACATCGCAGTCATGCTAGGAAGACACAGCATGTAAGGACTGATTTGAAGTCAGTCCTTAATGAAAGTTTATAAAATTAGCGGTTAACCAACCGGAAAGCCAAGAGCGGCTAGGATTGGTTTGGGTCAACATCCCACCTGCCCTCTCCCGGGATAACAGGGCAGGGCGCCCGCAGGCCGAGGTAAATAGAGCGAGTGCGCCTGCGCACACCCTCCCGGGTCACGTGTCGCGTTGTCTGGGGCCTAGAGATTACCCCGAGGCCTGTCGCGGTGCTTAAAGCGACCGGGTGCAGAGAAAGGGCGTCAACCTTTTCCCTCTGAGGGCAAATTTGGATATGAGCCCAGCCTTCGGTGGGAAACACTCCTTTCTTCCTCCTGGGCCGGGCTAGTGAGGCCAAGTGCTGGGCCTGCCTTGCGCTTTGGTACTTTACTGGGATATGGCCCGCCGTGAGGAGGGCAGCGCGGCGCCCCTGGTACTTCTGCGGCCCCCTGGAGTTAGCAGTAAGGGGTTGCAAAGGAAGGGGCCTTGTGAGCGGCGCCGGCTGAAGGCGATGGCGTCGGAGCAGCTCAGCCAGGATCTGCTCAGGTAGGCGGAGGCTGGAACTCTGGCTGCTTGAGTTCCGGGAGCGCTTCCCCTCCCCATCGCGAAGCCGAGACTTCCTCCGCTCTCTCCCGATCCCTCCCTACCTTGTTCCCTTCAAGCAACTTCGGGATTTTCACCAGTCTCCTCTGTCCTCCGAAAGTAGCTTCAAAGTAATCAGTCTCGAGCATTTTGGACACCGTGTACCAGAGTCAAAGGGAAAACAGGAATTAAAATCGCAGTCATTGTACAGCACCAGATGATGTTAAAATAATCTAACACGGCCGGGCTCTGTTACAGACATCGCTCAAGTCAGGGTAGATCCAGATCCTGAAACGCACACGTTTTATTTTCTAATTTTAAGAAAAATAAAATTAGGAAACCGAACATTGGAGGACAGAGGACACAAATTACAGGCTCCTTGGAGCTCTCTTTAAACAGTTTACCAGAAATGGCCGAAATGGCCATAGAGAAATACTTGCTGATTGCAACTTGGTTTCTTCTCTCCACATCAATTCCAAATCATAGCTGCCAGCAACTCCCAGCTTCTGCAAGCACCAACCAAATGGAGTCAAACCAAATTAATGATCTTTAGTGTACATCAGAATCACCACCTTCGGGGTTTGTTAAAACACCAGTTTATTGGGTCCCAGCCCATACTTCTGACTTACACTACTTGTTTTGAGATGGGGCCCAAGATTTGTATTTCTACCAAAACAACGTCCCAGGTGACCAGATGCAGATGCTGTTGGCCAGGAACACACTTGGAGGACACCTGGACTACAGTAAACATTAATAATAACAGTTTTGCAGCGTTCCACATTTGAAAAGTGATTTTTGCCGGAAATCCACATGTAAGGCTCCCATAAGCTATAAATGGAATTTGATCAAAATAAAGCAATTTCCCTTTAATTTAGGCTTATCTACTGGGAATGCTGCTGCTTCCACCAGCTAGGGACTGATGTAAAAGGTGGAAAAAAATGAGACTGAAGTTGTTCTGTCTCTAGGCTGAATTTCTAAGGATAAGATGCTTCCCCCCACCCCCAGTGGCTTTATTTTTCTGTTTTGGGAATCTTAAAGCATCAGTGAATTTAAGGAAGGTAACTTGTGTTTGAAAATATAGCTGATGAACAATTTATCATCCTACTAGTAGCAACTGAGAATAGGGCTCTAAACTCCCAGTTTGCTATTATAAGCCAGGAAAAATAGGTGTAACAGGATTTTTTAACACGAAAAATCTTAATCCCCCCCCCCATTGAATCCAGGGTCTCACACATGCTAGTCAAGTGCTCTTTGAACTGAGCAATACCCCAGCCCAAGAGTGGCTTTTACATAGGGACAAAGATTTGCAAGAACTCAATTTTTTTGAAAAACAAGTTACCTGAGATAATGAGATAATGTGGAAAAGTGAGAAAAACAGGAAACAGCTTCAGCAGTTAAAAAGCCAAATCTGACATAGAACTAACTAGAAGGTTGCTTGTGATATGACAATAATTGTATAAGTCCTCATTGGCAGAGGACCAGGCAGTTTTTTTAAAAAGCTAGTATGTACTACTATCCTATTTACTAGTTATTGTGCTAACATGTAATATTTTACTTATTTCTCCCTTAAATCCTATGAACCTCAATCACATTATTCTCACTTAGCAGTTGAAATTAGAGAAGCATTGGGTGAACATTAGACAATAAATGATGGAATCAGAATAAGAACCACAGCAGTCTGGCTCCAAAGTAATTAAAATTATTTGCCCAAGGTCACATGGTCTGAATATGAGCCAGAATATAAACCTAAACAGTCTACCTTCTCTACTTAGAACTATGTGGAGTTGAAAAAGGCAGTTGAATTAGCAGATACAAATCCCAGTTCCCAGTTATCAAAATCAAAGTTAATTCCCTTCCCTTCACCTATGTCTCATCACCAACTCTTGCTAGTTTTATTTCCTAATATATTTTAATTCCATTCTCATTTTCCTCAAAACTCTACACAACTGACAGGTAATTTTTTTGTTTTGTTTTTTGGTGGTTCTAGGGATGGATCCCAGGGCATTGTGTATGTCAGGCAGGTACCCCCCTCCCCAGTTGCCCCAATTTTGAGATGTCGCCTTGATAAGTCATTCAGTTGCCTACAGTGCACTTGAACTTGCAGTCAAGTTTCACCCTCTCAGAGTGCTGGGATTACAGACATGTACCATCATGCCTGGCTCAATTTGAATTTTCAGTTAAAATTTTGAGATTTTGAAAGTATTTGTGTTCGGAAGCATTTTTTTGTTTAGGGTACGGTCATTCAAGAAGCAGATACTGAACTCTTGGTGTATGTTGAATATACACAGTTTCTGCTCTTGGGCAATGTGTTGTCTAATAGGGAGAAATGCACATAAAAATAATAATGATGCAATGACAGAAGTGCTATAACAGAGATATGTACTGGATGTAATGGGATTAGAGAACGCCATTTACTTGGTCTTGGGGAAGTGTAAGTGTCTTTGGCAACTTTCCAGGATTTCACTAATGGATATCTTTACTCATTACTTGCACCTCCTATAGTATACTGGTGTGATTGCCAATTATATCCTGCAATACAGAAGTCCTCTGAGAATACATACCTTGATGATGAAATTGCTACACTGATACAAAGTGTTATTTAGTATTTAGAGAGTAAAAATAGTTACTGCAAATAGATGAAAGATTATATTATGAAGGTTTCTATTGTAATGCTGATTTTTATTCTTTCATCATTTAAGTGCACATGAAATCATAGGCTTTACTGTAACTACTGCATACTAGTAAAAGGATTTAAATGAGTTTATCTCCTGAGTCCATCATTTTAATAATAGATTAGAGCATGATTAATTCTATATGGGAGAATGGAAAAGCGTTTAAATGTCACATTCTTGACATTCAAGCTTGCATTTCAGACTTGGTAATTAATAGTCCGAACAAAGTGTACCAGTTTCTAACCTGAATTGTCTATTGTTAATGTGGTTTGTCGATGTTACTGACTTTATTTTTTACTTCAATTTTAGTAAGATTTTTAAAAAATTAATTCTTTTTAATAGTTAGCAATCATGTTTGCTTTGTGTTCTATATTCCAAAATAAATCTAAAGAAGGTGGATTTTAATAGAAAATCAGCATAAATAGCAGAAAATAAATTTTACTATTGGAATTAATAATAAAATATACATTTTGAGAAATGATCTTACTCTTTTAGGAAAATTACCTTTGTTTTACTATATAAAAATAACTATATTTTTCTTAACATCACTCATTAAACTATGATTTCTTTTTGTCCCTTACAGACTTTTAAGGGAAGAAATCCATACAGATGTTACTTTCTCTATAGATGGTACTTTATTCAGAGTACACAAAGCAGTCCTTTTAGCGAGGGTTCCTGTCTTCTATTTTCATGTTATTAGACAGACATCAAATAATTTAATAAATCATGAGCCTATTCCTGTGAAGAATGTTGATGCTTCAGAATTTAGAACATTTTTACAGTAAGTGCTTTATCTTTTTTCTCTGATATTTAAATCTAATATATAATTGCTTATTTTTAAACGTATGTGTATGTATGTTTTTATGTAATTTATTTTCATATCTATTTTGTAACCTAAGAGAAACCCATTGATTTAAATTTTAAGTTACCTTAATAATTAGCATTAGTAGAATCTAAGTACTAATTTAAAGGCTTAGTATTGGTATAGGCTAATTACACACTTAAGACTGATCCTGAGACACCTGTGATGCACACCTGTAATACCACTACTTGGGAGGCTGAAGCAAGAGAATCACAACCTTGAGGCCAGGCTAGGCAACTTAAGGAGATTCTGTCTTAACCAAAAAAAGGCTGAGGATGGAGCTCAGTGGTCTTGGTTCAATCTCTAGTGCCTCAAAAAGAAAAAATGCCTAATTCTGGGCTGGAGTTGTAGCTCATTAGTAGAATACATGCTCAGCATGAAAGAGGCCCTGAGTTCAGTACCCATTCACTAAAAAGAAAAAAACTGATCCTGAAAAAGGAAAAATGAATGGTGTACTCTCTGGTAATTTGAATGAGTTATCCTATATCAGGATTTCTAAACAGTGGCACATGCCTATAATCCCAGTGGTTGAGAGGCTGAGGCGAGAGGATCAGATGGGCCACAAGTTCAAGGCCAACCCGGGTTACATCTTGAGTTCAAATTCAGCCTGTACTACAAAGCAAGATCCTGTCTCAAAAAGCCTAAATAAATAAATAAATAGTGGCAATATTGACATTTTGGGTCAGATAATTTTGTTGTGGCAGTGCTGTACATTTTAGGATGTTTTGTTATCACAACCAAAATATCAGATGTTCCCAGGTGTCCTCTTGGTGGGGGCTAGGGAGGTCCCTCTATTCACAACATGCTACATACTGACTGCTGTATTATTGGTATTCAAAGCTTTAAATAAATTATGTATATTTAAAAAATATGAGCTCATAATTGATTTTATTCTCATGGCTCATGTTCATTTGGGCTTCTGCCATAAAATACCTTAGATTGAGTAACATAAACAACAGATATTTGTCACCACCAATTCTAGAGGCTAGGAAGTTCAGGAGAAAGACACCAAAATATTTGGTCTGGTTGATTCCAAATAGGACTGATTCCTCATAGATGGCACCTTCTATGTATCCTTACATGACACAAACTTCCTCAGGTCACCATTTTGAGGACACTAATCCTGTTCATGAGGGAGGGAGCCTTCATTACCTAATCATCTTTAAAATGTCCCACTTTCAGTACCACTCCTTTGAAGATCATTTCCCCATGAATTGGGTACACAAATTTTCAGTCCATAGCAGCTTGTGTGCAGTCAAAATTTTTGAAAGCAGATAATCAGTTAAACGTTTTAGTAACATGAGGGATTCAGGTGGTTGGTAAACTTGGAAAACTGTTGTCAGCTAAATAATGGGAGAAGCTAATTTAAATTAACCCCTGTTTTCTACTTTATGTCTTTTCATTTTTGAATAAGATTCAATTATATGGCCATACCACGTTTTGTTCATTCATTGGTTATTTGTGTTTTTTATGTTACAGGTAAGAAACTGTTACCTAATCCAGGGTCACAAAGATTGATTCCTATATTTTCTCCTAAGAATTTATGATTTTATACTTTTGGCTCTTACATTTAGGTCTATGATCTATTTTGAGTTACTTTTTTTTTGGGTACTGGGGATCGAACTCGGGACCTTGCGCTTGTGATTGAGTTACTTTTTGTGTCTGGTGTAATAAGAGATGCAACTTTATTCTTTGGTATGTGGCTACCCAGAGTTATCCTAGCACCACTTTTTGGAAGAATCTGTTCTTTCCCCCACTGGATTTTCTGGACATCTTTGTTGGAAACCAGCTGTGCATTGCTATGGACTGAACTATCTCCCTCCAGAATTATATGCCGAAATCCTAAGCCCCACTGTGATGGAAGTTGGAGATGGGGCCTTTGGGAAGTAATAAGGTTTAGGTGAGTTCATAAGGCTAGACTGTTCATAAAGATTAGTGCCTTTGTAAAAAGAGATACTGGAGAGCTTATATCGTCTCCTTTCCCACACCATATGAAGACAAAGTGAAATAGCTATGTCTGGAAGCCAAGAAAAGGCCCTCACCAGAACCCAGCCAATGCTAGACCTGATCTTGGACTTCTAGCCGCTGAAACTGTGAGAAATAAATTTCTGTTACTTAAGCCACCCAGCCTATGTATTTTGTTATTGCAGCCTGGGCTAACTAATGTACTCTTAAATGTAAGAGTATACATTCTGGTCTTTTAATTCTATACCATTTGTCTGTATGTCTGTTGTTATACCAGTGCCAATGATCAGTTTTGACATTTAAATCCAAGTTGGATTTTATGCTTTTATGTCATGGATCTTAGGTGTTTTTTAAGATAACAATCATTTAGTTATTTGTGACATGCCTTTTTCCTGTAATAAGAATCATGTTGACTTTAGTGTAAAAATTACCTTTGCATAATTAAATTTAAGAATATTTGTATGATTTGGCTTATTGTTCTTTGCTTTATGCTCTAACATTTGCTACAGTGATCTGTTTTTCCTTAATTTTGGCTTTCTTTTGTCAAGTTTCTAAACATAAATACAAAATCAGAAAATTACCTAACTTTGGCTTTTCTTGTTAGAATAGTATCATATGCTATAATTTAAACATGTAAGTACAATTTAGAAAATTATTATTTTCCAGTATAGATCATAGGTCTATCATTGAGTTCCAAGTATTAATTTTAAAATGTATACCTTTTTTCCCTAGTAGGTGGTATAGTGGACTTGTTACAGGAACAGGTACACCTGTAATCCCAGCACTCTTGGAGGCTGAGGCAGGAAGATTGCAAGTTTGAGCCTGTACAACGTAGTAACTTAATGAGACGCTGTCTCAAATAAAAAATAAAGGGTCTGGGGATATAGCTCAGGGCAGAGGTCTTGGGTTCAATCTTAAGTGCTGTAAATAAAACAAAACAGTAACACAACAATAGCAACAACAAAATGGAATGCACTTTGTACTCAAGGCAGATTTACCATTTCTGATTGTGTAAAATTGTACTAATCACTTAACCATTAGTTTCCTTATCTGAAGAATGGGCATGATAATACCTACCTCATAGAGTTGTTGTGAAGTTTAAACGAAATGGTTGTAAAACATCCTGTGCAGTGGCCTGGCATATAGTAGGCACTGAATGAATTTTGATAAATATTATTCATGATATTAAACATTATGAAATTATACATCTGTAGATTTTGAGTATATGTTTAAAAAATGATCTTAGTGACAGGTCAAAATTTTATGTATTAGAGAAAGGGAGAAATTATATCAGTGTCATCCTTTATTTGTTATTAAAAGTGATGAGGGAAAGTTTGAGTTAGAAATAGTTCTGTGATCTCTTCTCCTAGCTATGCGTTATCTTGTTTTTTGATTTCTAGGAGTTTCAGTTTTATCATTTAGAACAAGAAAGTTGGAGCAGCTGGCTTGTACGTCATAGTAATTCAAATTGCTGTATTTTAAGTACTTAATTACATTTCATTTTGTATTAGGTTAGTCCTGTATATCTGTGGTTATACAAGCTCCTTAAGATTAGTTTGTCTCATTTATGTGCATATACCAAATGAGATATCATTTAGCATCTTGCACATAGCAATATTTGTGATGTACTTCCTCTCTTTTTTTTAAGATTGCATTGAAATTTATTGACATTAAAATAATATACAAGGACAGTGTTATAATGCAAAACACTGATATTAAATTTTTAGAATAAAAATCCTGATAAAATGCATTATTGAGTTTTTGTTGTGTGAAATTCAGTCCTTTATAACTCTCTTCAATTCACATTCTTTCTTTTTAGATAACTAATAAAGATTTTGAAATACTCTTTTATGTTGTTGGTTATTCTGCAAGTCTTTTCTTGTGCACTTGAGTTAGGGTATGAAATACAGTTTTGAAAAGTTGTTTTATATGCAGTGACTTCAGATATGACTCAAGGGTCAGTGAAAAGTAGTATTTATTTTTTGACCTCATGATTAAAATTCAACTGATGATCATAAAATTTTTCTTTCCCAAGGAGACTTACCATTGTTGTTATTTTGGAAGTGTGTGTCTATGTGAGAAGGAAAGAAAAGAGGGAGGACCTTGGAATTTTCAGTTCAACAAGGACAACTGTGAGATGATAGAATAAAGTGTCAGGTTAACATATAAAACAGCACAGAACAACTTTCTTAGGTGCCACTTGTTTTATTTGATGCATCTCATATTATTAGGGCTGGAAATGGGTAGGATAGATGTCTTCCTGGTATTAACTATATTTTCTGGTATTTTTTGGTTTGTTTTGTTTTAGTTCTTTTATTGGTACATTTTAGGTATACGGTTCGTTTACATTTATCATTGGGTGTTTGTACCTGTACATGATATATCTTGGTTCTTATTTTCTTTTTCCCCATTACCTGTGCACCCTTCACCCCCTCCGCCCTTCCTTATTTACATAGATTTCATTTCCATTTTTTTTTTCTTTTCTCATAATTTTTCCTTTCCCTCTTTTCCTTTCTCCTTCCCCTCCCTTTACTCCTTCATCTTCGGACATTTTTTCCTATTTCAAATTATCAGTTATTCATTTTAATCATTTTAACCCTTGTTTACACTATCAGTTTCTCACACAAGTGAAACTATTCGGTATTTACATATGTGTGTCCTATTTATTTCACTTAAGAGTATGGCCTCGATATGCATCCATTTAGCTATAAATGACTCTAGTTTTTCATTCTTTATGGCTGAGTAGTACTCCATTTTATTAAAAAACCACAT
>NW_004624742.1:5634611-5664705 GCF_000247695.1 Heterocephalus glaber | reverse complement strand
GGGGTGTCCTGCAGGCGCCTGGGTGGCTAAGCGGATTGCTGCAGTGGGCGTGGCCAGTGGCGAGGGGTCCTCACCTTCTGGCTGGTCCCCTCCGGTGTGCTTGGCCTGGGCTGGATGGAGCAGGGCTCCTGGCGACCCAGAACCTCTCTCTCCAGTGGGCTAAGTTCAGTTTACTATTATTTTGTTGAGGATTGTTTCATTTGTATTAATAAAGAATATTGATCTGTTTTTGCTTTTCTAGTAAGGTCTTTGTATGCATTTGTTCCCTTAATACAGGCATTAAAAAATGAACTTGAAAATGTCCCTACCTCTTCTACTTTTTTGGAAAAGTTTGTGAAGGATTGGTGTTAATTTAAATTTGTTAGAACTTACCAGTGAAACCGTCTGGTGTCTGTGTGTGTGTGTGTGTGTGTGTGTGTGTGTGTGTGTGTGTGAAGTTTGTATTAAATTTAATATTTGTTAAAGATCTACTCAGATATTCTACTTCTTCCTGAGGCAGGTTTGGAAATTTGTGTCATTCTGGAAATTGACCTTGTCATTTTGGTTATCTGATTTTTTGACATTATATATTACTTTTGATATTTTTTAAAAAGTTATACACTGCTTTTCAAGGTTTATACAGTTTTCATTTGACTTTCCTATAGTTAGTTCAGACTTAAAAGGTTTTGAAATAATGTTTTATATATGAATTATATTTTATATGTATAATATATGTTACATATGAAAAGAGGACATTGGGGAAACTAGCTTTCTTTTTCTTTAAGAATCTTTATTTTAATTAATAGTTCATATTTTGTCTTTTAGGATTGTATATTCATCAAACAGAAACATAAACAATGAAGAGGAAATTCTTAATAAAATGACAGTGGAAAGCATGATACCACAAAAGAAACTTGATTTCAATTTTCAGAAGTATATAAATCCATCTGATTTTTCTCTTCAGAAGCATGAGATTCCAGAGGATGTCAGTGATAAAGACAACAGTTTAATTTCCAATGGTGAAGTATTTTTGTGGATTTTATGAAATTTTATAATCATGAAAATAATTTCATTCTGATATAAAGAAAACATACTTCAAAAACTGAGCTACTGATTTCAATAAGCATAGAGAAAGGAATATACTAGCAAGTAATTGGAGATAAGAGTTATTATGACTTAATCTACATATAATTCACACTCCTTTTTTTTTTTACTGCTTAGGCCTCTACTGTACATGTCATTGCTCTTATTCTATACCATACATTTTAGCAGATCGTAGTCAATTATAACACAATGTATGCATTCCTTTAAAAATACTGTGCAACACAAAAATTATTACACAAAATCTTTGTTGTGACACATTTAAAAAAGATAGTAACCTAATCAAAATGGTAGCTTTGTTTTGCCTGCATTATAGAATGCATACAGCATTTTACCTTTCAAAGGTCCTTAAATTTGCTTGTGGAAGTAGGCATCAGAAGGGTCGCATCTTTGGAGTTACTGTGAATTGGTAAAAAGAGAACATTAATTTGAGAGAGAGAGAAACAGAGAGAGATTGATTCTGATAAGAAGCCTGAGGTCTTTGGATCAGAGAAAAGACCCGTTATTACTCATAAAGCGTCTTAGTGCCAGTTTTCAGTTGTCAAACTCCATAGACAATGCACCAAGGGCCTGATGTTACCGACCAGTGAAGTGAAATTGCACCACAAAAGATCCAAAATTAAGAAACTAATCCAGTGTGGAGGTGTACACCTGTAATCCAGCACCAAGGGTGCAGAGACAGAATCACCATGAGTTTGAGGCCAGCCTGGGGTATATAGTGAGTTCAAGGCCACCCTGAACTACATAGTGAGACCACGTCTCATAAAACAAAATAAAAAATTAGGGAACTTTAAGCTGCCTGTCAGCCTTAGCGGGTAAAAAGGCGGGTGAAGATATAAATGCCAGTCGTGACTTTAAAGATGTTATGGTTTGATCAAACATGTCCATTAAAAGTTGCATTTGTTCAGAAGTGGGGCTTTTGGAAGGTGACTGGATCATGGCTGCTATATTCATCAGTGGATTAATCCATTGATGAATTCATAGCTAAAAGTGCTGTTAGGTGATAGGCCTGGTAGAAGGAAGTAGGTCACTGGAAGTGCGCCTCAGGAGGTGTAGCTCTTGCTCTGGCTCTCACTCTGCTTCTGGCTGCCTTGAGGTGAACATGTTTCTTTTCTATGCCCCTCAGCCATGATCTTTCTGTCTCAGAGCCAGCAAACCATGGACTGAAGCCTTTGAAATTGTGATCCAAAAAAAGTCATCCTCTAAGTTGTGGGTGTCTGGTGTTTTGTTCTAGTCATACCGAGTGGCCCAATATAGAAAAGTGGTACCAGGACTGGGGCCACTGTTTTCACTGTACCTGACCATGTGGTTCAGAAGCCTTTGGAAGTGGCTTATAGGAGAAATTTGAAAAAGTTTGGAAAATCAGGCTCAAGAAAGTCTAAATTCTGTAAGCAGTGCCAATGTATCTCCTAGATATTCTAAATATTTTTTCTTTATTCTCCTGTCATTTCTTTATTTTAGGTTTTTGGAATTTTTCTTAAGAATTTGTAACCCAGATAGTCTCTAAGTCCCTAGTTATGCCAGCCTCCATTTGTATTATATAGAATAATGTGAATTACAAGTCTGGTCGTGACATTCACCTTGTTAAAATTATTTGGTGATCTCTCATATCCTTAATTTAAATCTCAAATTCCTTTCCATGGCATCAGGATTTTATGAATTGGCTCCTACCTTGACCTTTGCTGCCTCCTTTCTCCATAACTCCCTCATGCCCTGTCAGCTGCAGTCCTAGTGAATTAATTGATTTTTTCCCCAAAGAACGATGTTTTGGCATCTCTATGTCTTTGTACTTGTTCTTCTGTATTCCTGGAATATCATTATAGTCATTCATCTTTTTTTGTTTTTTTGAGACAGGGTTTCACTATGTAGTTCAGACTGCTGTGAATTCACTATGTAGCCCAGGCTGGCCTTGAATTCATGGCAATCCTTCTGCCTCAGTTTCCCAAAGTTTGAGCCACAATCCCTAGCTTCATTACATCTTTTGATTGTCTACTTTGTGCTAGGTTTTGAAGTAGTGTACTTGTCTTGCAGTCTAGTTGGAGATACAGTTAGGTGGGTCATATACAAATAGGGCACATGTAACCTGAGCTACATAGAGGGGATAACTTCTTAGTTGAATCCTAAAGAAAAAACAAGTTATCCAGGAAAAAATAGATTAAGGGAGGAGTATTCCAGCCAAAGTAAACATGACTATATGCCTAGAAACAGATAAAGCCAGACATACAGCCTATTTGGAAAACTAGAAATGGTTTATTATAGGAGCAGGATGGGATTGGGGACAGGAATGGTCACAGTAGCAGATTAACCCTGGAGATGTAAGCAGAAGCCATGTCATGAAAAGCCTTATTGGAAGGTTGACCTTGTATTTTTTTCCAAGCTGGGCCGCTGTTTCACCTTTTTTGTAGTACTGGGGATTGAAGCCAGGGACTCAGGTGCGTGCTAGGCAAGTGCTGTGCTATGGCGTCACATCCCCAACCCTTTTAAAATTTTATTTTGAAATAGGTTCTCACTAAGTTGCCCCGGCCAGCCTCAGGCTTGTGATCCTTTTAGCTCAGTCTCCCAAATAGCTGGGATTACAGATGTGCACCACCATGCCTGGCTTATATTGGGATGCTTCTAAGAGAGTGAAGAAAGCATTGCTGTTAACATAGTCTTCTGTCCTTATTCACAGAGGAGTGGTTCCAGGACATCCCTACTCCCCAGGATACCAATGTTCTGATGCTCAAGTCTCTTCTAAAAATAGTGTAATATTGGCATGTCACCTATACACATCCTTCTATATACTTTAAAATATCTCTAGATTACTTATATCTAATACACTGTAAATGCTATGTAATTAGTTGTTTAACTGCACTGTTTAGAGAGTAATGACAAAAAAGTCTGTAAATGTTAAATGCAGATCCTAAGTGTATTAGCTTTTCATCACTAGGGTACAATACTTGACATCCACAACTTAGAAGAGATTTAATTTGGCTCACAGTTTCAAAGGTTTTCAGTCCAGAGTCAACTGACTCCATGGCAGGAATATCATACCAAAAGGGGCCAGTAGAATACAGCTGCTTAGTTCAAGGCAGCACAGAACATGAACAGCACTAGAGAGAAAGGGTGAGGGGCCAGATACAGTACTCAAGATCATGTCTCTATGACACACCTGAATACAGCCAGTAGTGTGCTTTACTCGTACTCCCAGCAGCTCCCAAGCCAATCAAGTTGACAGTTACCAGCGCAGTAGGCCTAACTACATAGTACACATAAATGTATAAAACTACACCTCACTGTCATGTATTCATGTTCAGTAGGCTATTTGAATGCATTAACTTTGTTTTCTTTTGAAAAAGTTATAGCTTTTCTCTAGAAATATGAATTAAATCTTCTAAGACATTGTAGAAGTAGTAGGATAGTCCCTTTCCTATGCGTAATTCTGGTTGGAGTTTTACATGTAATATCTGATATATTAGCTAAATCATCAAATATGTATTGAGAATCTACTGTCTATCTCAGAAACTGAAATGAATTTCCCACCTTTTTGAACCTTATATTCTGGTTGGAGAAATTAGAATAGGGTAAGGAATGGACAGTAAACATGGTAAAGAAGTTAGGAAGTTGACATAGGGGAAAAAAAGACAGACAAAGAGGGTTGTAAAGAGCAGTGAAAGAGTTGTAATTTCAGATAGGGTAGTTAGGTTCAGCCTCTGAAAAGGTGATGATGGTTAAGTGATGGTTTAAAAGAGGTGGGAGAATTAGTCATTTGGATAACTTAGAGAAGAATGTTCTAGGCAGAAGCAAAGTCCTAAGATGGGACTGTACCTGTCGTGTTAGAGGAATGAGAAAGAATTAAGTGTAGAAATCAGCAAAGTAGTACATATTGAAGTCAGAGATAATGGGGAGCCAGATGATGTAGGATCTTGTATGACATTGCTAAAGACTCTGGTTTTTATTTTAAAAGAATGCGGTTAGCCTTAGGACAATTATGAACTAGGATGGACCATGTTCTGAATTGCATTTTAAAAAGATACCTCTGATCGCTTCTCAGCCTTTTGGCTAAGATCAAGTGTAAAAAGATACCTCTGGATGTTTTGTTAAAAATAGACTGTGGGGGTCAATATTGGGAGACCTGTTCAGGTTATTGCAGAAATCTAGTTGAGAGATGAGGACATAAAAGTGGAGGTGTTGAGTAATGCTTAGATTTTGGTGGTAGAGCCAGCTTGGTGTTTTAGTTTGTATTCCAGGCTAATGGATTTGGTTAGTGAGACTGTCAGCACTGACTAATCCTTGGCAAATGTACTAACCAAAGTTTCTGGGCTGGCACTGTATGATATATATTTATTAAAAGGAAATCTTTAGACAAAGTAAATTTAACTGAATTTGTTTGAACAAGGAACAGTTCATGAATCAGGCAGCATTCAGTTTCAAAAAAGGTTCAGAAAGTTCCACTTTATCAACTGGGCAGTGGCTATTTACGAACATAAAATGAAAGTAAAATACAGGAATAACTTGATTTGTTATAAGTTGGCCTTTCCTGTATTTGCACATGGTCTGATCATTTGGCTGCCTGTGACTGGGTAAAGTTTAGCTAGTTGTGATTGGTTGAGATCTTGCTGTTATCAAAAATATGTACTCCTAAGTTTGGTATTGGCTTGCTTACTAAGTTAAGTTGCAGTTCAGTATGTGGGAACTCAAAGGATGGAGACAGTTTCAGGTCAACTTTAGGTATAAGCCAGGCATAGTGGCACATACCTGTAATCTCACTTGGGAGGCTGAAACTGTAGGATCCCCACAAATTCAAGGCCAACCTGGGCTATGTAGTGAGTTCAAGGACAGCCTGAATTTCTTGCCTCCAAAAAATAATGGTGTCCTTTCCTGACAACCTGCCTCCAAACAGCAATGTGTAGTGCCAATTTTACAATGTAGTTTACAATGATAATATAATACACTGTAATGTATAATGATCCATGTCCTATCTATGAACTTTGATATAAAATGTAGTATTTTTCCTTTTAATGTACATATAATCACATTTCACTTCCTACTCCCAAAATAGTAAATTTTTTGAGGAACAGATAGTTTTTAAAAATACTTATTTTTTTATACCTCTTCATGCTGTGTGCAGTACTAACATCACAATTAGTCCTCTAATAATACACATTGATTTTAGTTGAATTTTTAACAGTTTACACATCATTCTAGCCATATGTTCGTGAAGTAGATAGAGTGTAATAGCTAGTTTTTCTTCATTATAATGAAATACCTGAGATAATTTATGAAGAGGAAAGGCTTATTTTGGCTCACAGTTTTGTTTTGGTTTTTTTTGGTACTGGGTATCAAACTCAGGACCTTGCACTTGCAAGGCAGGCACGGTGCCACTGAGCTAAATCCCTGGCCCTTGGCTCACAGTTTTAGAGGTTTCAGTCCAAGATCAAGGAGAACCATTATTTTCGACCTTGAGAGGGCATGGAAGATGGAATGAATAGGCATGGCTGGTGGAACAAATTGCTCACTGCATGGCAAGGAAGTGAGAGAAGAATCCAGGGTGCCACCATTCCCTTCCAGGGCATGCTTCCAGGGACCTCCCACTTGGCTGTACCTCCTAAAGGTCTCCAGCACCTCCACTAGCACCAGCCTGAGGACCAAGCCTTTACCACATGCACCTTTGGGGGACATTCAACATCTAAAGTATAGTGTAAAGAATAGGAAGGAATTAAATAATGGAAGAGTATCAAAATTGGAAATTTTTCTAGTTTAGATGTTCATAAAATAAATTTATTGTTGGTATATAATTTGGCATACTATGCTTAAGTGTGTATCTATATTTAAAGACCAGTCCGGGGCCGGGGATTCAGCTCAATGGTGCCGCCGCCTGTCTCGAAAATGCTAGGTCCAGAGTTCAATCCCCAGTACAAAAGAAAAAAACGACCAGTCCATATTTAAGTGTAAGTGGAAATGCATATTTCAAAGCAGAAAATGTGGATGAATTACAATTTTTAAAATTTTGAACTTGCCACTTAAATATTCCAGCTCATTGAGATAATTATGTAGAAAAACCTCTTCCTAATATTAGAAAACAAAATTTTGTGATGTTTATATTTTATTATTAGTCTTATTTTTCTCTTTTAAAGATAATTATGACTTGGAACCTGCCTCTGAATTAGGAGAAGATTTATTGAAGCTTTATGTGAAATGTTGTTGTCCAGATACTGATATTTATGTTGATGGAAAAAGTTTTAAAGCCCACAGGTAAATAGATAAGTGATTGATGTGGTATCTTAGTTGTGACATTAAAGTATAGAATAGTGCCTGTATTTTTCTTTTTAGACACAGTGGTTTTCAAGCTCTGATTCATATAGGTCACAAAGGATCCACAATGACTCCTCAAGGAGTCTCCAGCAGGGGAAGAGGCTGGTCATCAGACAGGGTTTTCTACCTGCAGGCTCCTACATACGTACATGGACACGGCAGATATTTCTTATCTATTTTTTGCATTGGGCATAAACCTAAGATCATTAGAAGAAAATGTTCTGTTGCCTAAAATAGGCTTGAAAGCCACTGTCACTGAAAATGTAGTTAAATGCATTTTTAAAATTTTACAGGCATTATAGTATTGAAAATGATTATTTCTACATGAATGGCATGTATTTTCTCAGAATGCATTTTGTTGCAACATTTATGATTCAAAATAGAAGATACTCATGAATAGCATTGATTAGGAAGTTTAATATTTCAGTGGACTTTTAAAAAACCCTTGTTCTGTTTGAGAATTGGTTTGCTTACATATTCCAGGCCTTTAGATTTCCAATAAAAGCCTGCTATTTGTTTTGGTCAAGCACTTTTGATTGCAAGAAACTAAAATTTGCTTAAATGAAGAAAAATTTGTAATAAGAAATACGGATTATCTGTTGGAACTTAAGTAAATGAAGTCTAGCTGGGCCTCAATATGAACTAGAATCAGAACCAGAAATCTGAGGAATCCAAATAGTTCTTGCCTTCATGTTTTAAATATGAATGTTGATAGGGAGTTGTTCTGTTTTTTCTGAAGAAGAAGAACCAGATTATTTGCAGTGGCAAGAAGGAAGTTTCAAAGTTCAAAGGTCCGTAGGCCTTAATGAAATTAGTGGTTGATTTAGATTATAGAAATCTAGGCTCACAGATTATACTCATTTTCCCAGTTGACAACAGTACACTGCCAAACTCTAGGATTGCCAGTTTGAACCACACTATTTGCCATTCAAAATTTGAAGTTTCCTCTCTGGGAACATGCATTTTGTAAATATATGTACATACATATACATATTTTCCTAATTCTTGTGAAATATATGTTATGTTTAATAAAATACAAAATGTAATATAGATTGATCAGTATTTTTCATATCAGGGTATATATTTCATAAATTGTGTGTGTGTTTCTGTATTTTTCTTTTTCTTTTTTGCAAACACAATTTTATTTTAAAACAATTTAATTTTATTTTGTGTCCAGGTTTTTCTTGAGACCATATGGGCATCACACCAAAGTTCTGCATATAGAGCTCTAAAACTATTGCTGTCATACAGGGATGGCAGATCCTCTGACTATTTGCAATTTGTCCTCAGTGTTTGCACTTGACCTCTCCCTATGTGCTGCCTGAGTGGACTAACAGGACTGTGGTTTACGAGCTGGATCTAGAATATTAGGTTGGTATTCCAGAGCAGCTCTTTCTCACATTTCTGGTTGTTTTGCTTACTTAACTGTACAAAAGAAATTCGTATTAACTAGAAAGGCAATTTCCTGAGAATATGTTTCAAGATCTGACATGTTTTCCTACTTTGTTGCCTTTATATGAGTTACAATAGCAAATTCTAAATTACAAAGTGCTGTCCTGTTTCAAATTAGCATCTGTTTAGTGAATACTAATTTTACCAAGGAATGTTAGGTCAGTAGTGAGAAAACACATATTCAGAATGTAAAATTATTTCTTATTTTACCTGTAATATTGATAACAATCGATTTTGGCATTTCTTTTAAGTAGTGTGGCTAAAAAATCCATTTATAGCATGACTGCTTTAATATTTAAAAATTATTTGTATTCATTTGTTGAAAGATCGATGTCCTTACTTATAGAGGACCAGAATTTATGACCTGAGTTATATTCAGTGTAGTCTCAACATTTAAAGTGGTTTAGTTTGCTAGTTTAACACGTTCAAATTGGTGTGGTAATGTGATAATTTCCAGCTCCATTGAGTTCATCTTTCTCTCAAACTCAAGCTCCTTCCTTAAACACATCCAGGTTTTCCAAGATTGTGTCTCCAATTTCACTGTCTGTTCTTTACCCTGATCTTGCCTTCAATGCTCAGAGCACTTTATATGCTAAAAGACAGTCAGATGTCAATCGCTTGTTGTGGTGGCACAACTAAGTAAAAGAGTGGTTAAGAGTGTGTAGACTGGGGAGCCAGTCTCCCTGGGTTTTAATTCCAGCTTCAATCTCATTAGCTGTGTGAATTTGGGCAAGCCATTTAACCATTTATTCTGGGCTTCAGCAGCATCCTCATCAAAGATAGGGATTCTAAAACTACTCATCCCATAGGGTGATTGTGAGGTTTGCTTATACACTCAAAACTCTTTGAAGAGTACCTGGCACATAATAAGTACTATATGTGTATGTTGTCTTTGGCATCATTGTAATCATCATCATTATCATCATGATGCAGGTGATAACTTTTTGACCTAAGCTTTTGTACAGACTGTGGCAGCAGCCTCAATCCCATTACTTCCTTGGAGCAAGCAAAGAATCACTTGCATTTTTCCCTAATCCAAGAAAGGATGGGATAACAGCAGGCTTCCAAAGAAGGCCACATTTGCTATACTATACTCCCTCTGTGTAGCCCTCTCCCTCTCCAAAGTTTAACTTGTTAACCCCTTTCCTGGTCTTTGTCCTTGTTTGTCTCCAACACATGCTCAAAGCAGAAATGGGAACTCTTTTATTTAGAGAGTGGGAGGTTATGATAACAGGAGGGTCTATTAGTCTTCTTGGATCCATTTGTTAGTTATATTATTAATTTATGAATATTGCATTCTTGGATACTGCGGTATGCTACCCTTCATTGTGGACTTCTGTAACATTACCTTCCTGCCTTGAATTCCTCTCCGGTATAGGATGCATATCATCTGAACATTGTGCATTTCTCTTTGCTTATATTTCCTTCTGTCACCTTTGTCTACCCCTAAGTGCATGCCTGACCTGCTCCATTGCTGACCTTCCATTTTATAGTGTGATTTATTATTTTAATGCTCAGTGACACAAATTGAATATTACATTTTTTAAGATAATTTATTTGTTGCATTTCTGCATTCCATAATTAAGATTCTCTTATGCTGCCTCATTGAAAAACCAAAGCAGTAATTCTAAATGTTAGCTTTGTGAAACTAAAGATCTGGTATTTCACTCAGTGCCAAATTCAATGCTGTTAGATATTCATTCATTGGGTTAAGATGCTGTTGAGTCTCTCTTTACAATGTAGATTTTACTGAATATTTTGTAAATCAGCACTGTGTCAGAAGATCAATCTTCTATTTTGGGCCGCTATGTGTATTTTCTTGGGTACATTATCTGAAAGGTTTTTCAGAAGTAGTAGAGCTTAATAATTGCAAAGTCAGTCATTCTGGATTTGTATTCTGATTTTACCACTTATTAATTGTTGGGAAATTAATCTTTCCAAGTCTCAATTTTTTATTTCTAAAAGGAATAAATATAGCACTAATAGTAAAAGAGAGTTGTGAGGACTGAATCAGATAATGGATATAAAGCATTTAACATGTCTAAATGTATCTGTCACGTGTTAAGTTTTTGAAAGTAAATGTTAGTTGCTAAAAACATGTACTGTGTATCTATAAGAGAGTCACAATATTACTTATTCTACCTTGTCTTACAACAGAAGTCAGCAAACTATGGCCTAGATGTGGTAAGTGGCCCGTTTTTGTATGAGATAACAAAAAAAGAATTAGCAATAGGGACCTGCAAAGGCTAAACTGTTTATCATCTGACCCTTTAAACAAAATTTACCAGTTGTCTTCATAGAATTTGTAGGAAATGTAAGTAAAATAATTACAACAAAATTCTAAGTTATCATACAATAGTGAGTTATGTCTTAATTTATTAATGATGAACAGTCAACCCTGTCCACATGAGAGGTTTAAAGCAATGAAACAATGATAAATTAGGTGTGGGAACAATAAAAGGGAAGGAGGTGAAATTCTTTGGTACCATTAGCCTTGAAGAAGGTTGAAATGGAGAACCAAAAGCAAAAGTACTGGGTACCTGAACAGAAAATAAATCACTATAGTTAACAGCCTAATTTAACAGGCTCTCCAAGTGCCCTCAAAAGAATGTGCCAACATGTTAGCCAGAACTTTCAAGGCCAGGAGACTCTCAAAATAACTACATATTTTTGTTCCTGTCACTTGATTTTTTGTCTCAACAATCACTTGGGTAGTTCCTAGTATACTTATGCCATTTGAATTTATTATTTTGATGACACAAACTAATGAATATCATTTAATGAATATCACACAAAGTATGAAAAACAGTTATTGTTCCAGTGAAATCTAAAGTGAACGCTTTGGAAAGATTTAATAAAGGGGGACGGGACGCAGGCTGCGGTGAGGTCTCCTCCTAAGAGTCCGCGCCGGCTGGGGAGGTGTTGTCGTCACCATGTCGCGGGCAGCCTCTGCAGGCCAGGGCCTGGGGGCTGTGTGGTCCCCAACTCACGTGCAGGTGACCGTGCTACAGGCGCGGGGCCTCCGGGCCAAGGGTCACGGGGGCACGAGCGATGCGTACGCGGTGATCCAGGTAGGCAAGGAGAAGTACGCCACCTCGGTGTCCGAGCGCAGCCTGGGTGCGCCGGTGTGGGGGGAGGAGGCCACTTTCGAGCTGCCCCCGCTGCTCTCCTCCGAGGCCGTGCTCGCGGCCGCCGCCACTCTGCAGCTCACCGTGCTGCACTGCGCACTGCTTGGCTTCGACAAGTTCCTGGGCCGCGCTGAGGTGGACCTGTGGGAGCTGCACCGGGACCAGGGCCGCAGAAAGACGCAGTGGTACGCCTTGAAATCCAAACCAGGAAAGAAGGAAAAAGAGCGGGGAGAAATTGAGGTCGACATCCAGTTTATGATAAACAACATGACAGCCAGCATGTTCGACCTGTCCATGAAGGACAAGTCCCGAAATCCATTTGGAAAACTGAAGGACAAGATCAAGGGGAAGCACAAGGACCGCGCATCAGACACCGCCTCTGTCATCGTCCCTAGCTCAACACCCTCAGTTGACAGTGACGACGAGTCTTTCTCAAAAGACAAGAAAAAGAAATCAAAGGTCAAGACCTTGTTTTCCAAGTCAAATTTGCAGAAAACACCACTTTCCCAGTCCATGTCTGTCCTGCCCATTTCAAAGCCAGATAGAATGCTGCTCCGACCTGGAGACTTCCGGTCCCAGTGGGAGGATGACGACCAGGAGGATGAGTCCTCCTCCTCTGCCTCGGACATTATGTCCCACGAGAGAACAGCGAGTATGGACCCTAAGCAGCTGAACCACATCAACTTCAGCCTTCCCAAGAAGGAAGGACTCTCCTTTCTTGGGGGCCTGCGATCCAAGAACGACACCCTTTCTCGCTCTAACGTCTGCATCAACGGGAACCATGTTTATGTGGAGCAACTGGAGGCCAGGACTGAGACCAAGGACAGCAGTCCTGCCTCCTCTCCGTCGCCCCAGGGCTTCAGGAAGAAGCACTTGTTCTCCTCCGAAAACCTGGCTGCCTGGGCTTGCAAGGAGCCTGGGGAGGGTGGTGCCCTGTCTTCTGACACCTCCCACCTCCCCCAGGGACTCTCTGAAGTCCATGTCCCTGCCATCTTACCGACCACCAGCTAGCAGGGACACTAGGGAAGGCACAGCTCCAGTGAACTTGGAGGCTGTGAAAGAAACCAAGGACAGCAAGAAGCAGGAGGGAAAGAGGTCCTCTTTGCTTTCTCTGGTGACAGGAAAGAAGGATGTGGTTAAGGGCAGTGAAGGCGAGCGCACCACTGCCGTCTCAGGGAAGGAGAAGGAAGGCGTGCTTTCAGAAACTCGGCCGCCAGAGGAAGTCTTCGTGAGAGGGTCTGAGAAAGACGTTGTGGCCTACACCTCCGGACAGGGTCACTCTTTGAACCCCTTTGAAGACGTGCAGATCTCAGAACCGGAAGCTGGATCTGAGTCCAAGTCCAACCCAAAGCCACCTGCTCCCTCTCCAGGAACTCCCCAGACCAAACCTGTCAAGCCTCGACTTCAACATGTGAAGCCAATGAACACAACAGCCACCAAAATTTCTAACTCCAGCTTGGGAATGGCCACCATCATCAGTGAGAACGTGACCAGCGAAGCCATGATAAAGAAGTACAGCCCCTCGGACCCTGCCTTCGCCTATGCCCAGCTGACTCATGAGGAGCTGATCCAGCTGGTCCTCAAACAGAAGGAAACCATCAGCAAGAAGGAGTTTCAGGTGCGTGAGCTAGAGGACTACATTGACAACCTGCTCGTCAGGGTCATGGAAGAGACCCCCAACATCCTCCGCATCCCGGCTCCGGTTGGCAAAAAAGCAGGGAAGATGTGACTAAAACACTGGGGTGCCTGTGTGACCATTTCCACCTGCTCTGAGGTCAAGGACTTGCTGTGCTTGTCATCCAGCCAACAGGCTCCAAATCACCATCTCTCCTGTGTGTTATCTGTCAAAGAGTTAATTCCACCAATTGAAGCCTGGTTAATTATTACAGTGAATCTTCTACTGTTCTTTCCCAGGGCTTTATTTTTAAATGCCGCTGTGCCTTTAACTAGGTTGTAAATATTTTATGCCCAGCACAGACATGGTCATAAGATCTGCTCCTGAGCCAGAGACTCAGATGGCCCCAGAGATACTAATGTATCTGAACACTGGGGTTGTCTGTCTTTGGTGTGGGATTTTTCAAACAGGTGTCCTCCAGTCGTTAAAGCTTAGGGTAATGGACCGTGTAGTTGGTGATGTAATGCACGAACTTTCCTGGCCTTTGAGTGGCTCAGGTGTTTTGTCTGCTGCAGATGCTGAATTTTTATACCTTCTAAACTTACCAGCCTTTTCAGACCTGGTTCTTTTGTCTCTATTTTTTAACTAGAGCAGAGTCACTTAGGGAAGGCCTCTGAGTGTACCTCCCAGATTCTAAACAAACCATGTCTTCTCATCAGCATTAAAATCTGCTCTCCTTAGACCCATGGAGCTCTTCTCCTGCAGGTGCACAAAGGAGTGTATGGGAATTAGAGTCACTGTTCATTCAGCTGAGGGAAGTCGGGCAGGGTCCCTGCCAGCTAGTCAGCCTCTTCAGTGCCTTGATAAGGGCTTGGGTGATTCAAGCTCTCACAGTGCTGGGGGGCACAGCACAGCGTCAGTAGGATGCCTCTGGCCCTTTCCACTTGTGCCTTGCCTTGGCAGTGTTTCTAGAGAGGTGAGGCCACTGTCTCCCACAGATACACAAAGGTAGGGTGAGGGTGTAGCATGTTCGAAGCCAGAGGTTCAGTCTCCAGCACTGCAAAACAAAACTAAATAAACCAAAAAAACCTTTAATCTTGTAGGCCACGAGGAACCACAGACTTGGATCCTAAGGGGTCTCATGTAACCTGACCTCTGAATACTGCCTGTCACTGCCCCAAAGAAAACCCAGCTTATTTCTGAGATGCTAGAGAATGTGTAGTGAAGGCTTTGATGTAGATAATAAAATCTAGAAGGTAGAGAAGAGAAATGCCTCAGCTTTTCAATGGTTGCTGCTTTTTCGTTTTCCTTCCTGAACAGACTCACAGGCATTTTCTCCCTTGTTAGAAAACCGTGAAGAGCAGGGCCAGGAAAGTGCTCTGGGGCAGAGCACTGCCTGTGTGTGTGAGGCCCTGGGCTCAGCCCCTATACCACAACCCCCACAAAATTGTGATGAGCAAGAAGATACTTATTTTTGGATTGCTATATTTTAAAAACTAGATGATACACTTATTTTTAAAGCTGAAATACCTGCCCTCTTCTTAACTAATAGCACCACTTCATTTTCCGGGGAATTTCTCTGTCAGTCATCTCATTGGAATTCTGTCTTGTTTGCTCATTTCTTCCACTGTTTTTGTTAGACGCTTATCACATCTTGACCACTCTGAGCAGAAGAGCGATCTCAGGCTAATAGTGTGGCCGGGGATTGAGATGGTGGCGCTTTTTAACCCAGATCCTCTTCTCTGTGTGTCTTGTTATACCGAGGGCAAAAAGCAAAACAGTGGGCAGCGGAATCCCTTTTCAGGATTGAGCTTGCCACAGCCTCATCTGTACTGGAGCACTTTAATCTGAAGGGTGATACTGTAACTTGATTTATCTGATTAGCTTTAAAAGACCCACAGCTATTTTATTTAATTTTCTCCTGAAGTAATGGGGACCACTGTAAACTTCTCGGATGACTTGTATTTTTGTAGTGCTGTAAGACTTATTGACATGCTTCTAAAGAAAGCTATATATCCACTTGAACTCTGAAAAAAAAAAGATTTAATAAAGGGGAAGCACTTAAAATACTGCTATTGAATTTGATAAATTGAACAATATGCAAATATGAGGGAAGGTACAAGGAGATGTAGCTTGGTGGTAGAGCACTTGCCTAACATCCACAAGGCTATGGGTTTAATCCTCAGGACCACTAAAAAAATATGTTGGGCAGTTATAAAAATTTAGAATGATTCTCTGCTTAGCTTATTTCACAAACATTTTTGATCTCTTTCTTTGCTTTAGAGAAATTCATAGTAGAAATCTTAGTGTATAAATGTGTAGTTTTTGCAAGAAAGATGAGGTACCAATCAATGAACCCTCATTTAAAGACAAATATTAGCCTTATGATGACAGATTTGTGAATGAATGTCTGTTTATTTTTTAAAGGTAGGATAAAATGATTATGATACATAGAAACTGTTTTTTTTTTTTGAGAGGGTGGTTCTAGGGATCGAACTCAGGACCTTGCACTTGCAAGCCAGGTACGGTGCTGCTGAGCTAAATCCCTGGCCCAGAAACTGTTTTTAAATTCCTGATTTCTTAATTAATCAAACAACTATCTATCTTTATTGTGTTGGATAATAGAGTATCCTTTGTACTTTATAATTTAACTTAAGAAAGGCTAGTCTTATTAAAGTTGTAATTCTCAAGAGACAGTCAACTTTTCTTTTATAAAGTAGTGTTCTCTAAAATATTTGCTAATAAGAATGAAAAGGATGAATAGCTTCAGAAACTTTGAGTTCATTACTTTGAGTTTAATCCTTGTAGAGCTATGTGGAACTGGGGTGGTGGTGGTATATATCTTTCACCATAAGGCTAGTCTTTTTTTATGTGGGTTCACTGATTGGATCCTTATTTTTCCTGCAAAAACTATACATTTCTGCAGTATGAATATGTCATATATTCCTTCTACCCCCTCTTCCCATAGAACAAGAATACTTAAAAGTTACTCCCAGTAAAAACTCCTTTGTAGCCTTTCTGAGTAATTCAGGCCATTATTCTGCCTGAAATAGTGAATCTAGTTCAGCTAACATTAGGAAGTATTGAATAGCAGTGCACTAAGGCAACAGCAATGGAGAAATTAGGGCATCTTGATAGAGCCAGAAGCAGCATTGTCAGTTGAAATTAAATTAAATCAAAAGGAAAAAAGTACTTTTTTGCATGCTGGAAAATAAAAAAGATTTAGCAAAGATTTTTAATATACCATACCATCTATGGCATTATTTTTTAACCTGAAGTGCATATCCTAATTAAAAGGAATGTTTTCTAAGTTTCTATTTTAAGATCAGGATAATCAGTTACACCTAAGATCCTTTAATCTTACTCAGATGGAAATGGCTAACATGCTGTGTTAGTTCAAGTCTTCTGAGAAGTAGACACAAAGATGGGATAGACTTGCAAGAAATATACTAGGGTAAATGCATGTGACAGAACATGAAAGGAAGCCGGAGGAGACCAAAGAGAGCTCTGAGACTGCAGTACTAATTTGACCCGGAGTGAAGGAGAAAGAGAGGAAGTTACACTAAATAGACACATTTTACCTTTTTTTTTTTTTTTCCACTATTGGGGATTGAACCTACAGCCTCATGCATGGTAGGCAAGTCCTCTTCCATGGAGCTATAGCCCCTAAAATAGACAAATTTTAGACTGCTGCAATTCTAAGGAAGGTCTGGCAAGGTTGTTGGGAAATTCCCAAGCCAAAGTCAAGTAAAAACTCATCTCCCAGGGATAGATCTGTCTTTGTTATGCCTGGTAGGCTCAGTAAGTGGCAGGGAATAGCTTGTGAGAAGGTTGCCTTGGAACCAACATAGTTTAGATTTCAGTGTGCTGTACCTGAGGTGATACATTAGCTTTGCAGTTAATAATTAGATGGTTGTATTCTCATGACCGCCACGTGTAAATTATGACATGGTATACATATATACAAATAGAGAGAGAGAGAGGCAGATATATATCTTTACCACTAGACATACTCAGATAAAGTATATGAATGAAAAGAGGATTAAAATAGTATTCTTCACTAAGAATTGTTTAATGAAGCCAGGCACAGTAGTGCACTCCTATAATCCCAGCACTCTGGGAGGTTGAGGATCCCAAATTCCAGCCCAGCCTGGTTGACTTAGCAAGACTCTGTCTCAAAAAAAGAAAAAAAGGAAAAGAAAAAGGAATTGTTTAATGAGCACTTATGTGCCTTGAACTGTGTAATGCTGATGCTGAGCTTTATGAAGCAATAAAGAATGTAGTACAGAGGATGAAATGGGTTATATATATTGAAATTCAACATAATATATTAGAAAAGACTGCCTTAGAAAAGTCTGGCAGAATATCCAATAAACTGTTAATGTTGGTTATTTTATAGAGTTGAACTGAAGTAAACAAAGAACCAATGAGAGAACTTAAAATTTTCACTCTATACAATTTTATATTGGAGTGTTATTACATATTTTATAATTAATATTTTTAAAATTTAATTTTCTGCCCTTAGGAAAGAATCATAGATTGCTTAACATTTAAAAATTCTGTTCATATAGGTTCAATCAGACTCTAAAGAAACTATATTTGACCTCTTTTAAAGAAAAATAAAAATTAAATAGCAGATTTAGTATATCAAATATTCACTTGTCAGATTCTGTTTTTCTTTTCCTTTAGGTTTAATTTATGCTTATTTTTATTTTTCTTAAGGTAGAATTTTAGATCATTGATATGACCTAAGGAAAAAGGAGAACTTTTCTAAAATGTTCATTTAAAAGCTAAAAATTTCCCTATATGGACTGCTATAGCTGTGTCACACAAAATGGATATATTTTCATTCTCACACAAGTAAAAGTATTTTTAAAGTTTCCTTCTAATGTCTTGTTTATCAATGAATTGTCTAGACATGTATTTAGCTTCCCACTATTGGGGAATTTTCCAGATGTTTCTCCATTATTGATTTCTAGTTTAATTTCATTGAAGTCATAACTAGTATTTCATTCCCTTAAATTTATTAAGACTTATTTAATTGCCCAGAGTATGGTCTTAGTGAATGTTCCAGTGTACTTGAAAAGAGTGTGTATTGTGCTACATGGGATGGAGTGTTCTATAACTGTCAAATTAGTTAACAGTGTTGTTCGAGTCTTACATATCCTTAACTAATTTTTTACCTGTCCTGTTAACTGAAAGGAGTGCCAGAAGTCTCTTAGTCATGAATTCCTCTACCCCTTCAGTTCTCATCAACAATATTGCTTCACATATTTTGAAGTTCTATTTGGTAATACACATTTGAGATTATTATTTCCAGTGAATTAAGCCCTTTTTCTTTATGAAATGTTTTTATCCAAGGTAATATCCCTTGTTGCAGTCTACTTGGATGTTAATGTAATGACTCCAGCTTTCATATGATTAATGTTTATATGGCATATCTCTTTATATTCTTTTACTATTAACCTCTCAATGCCTTTATATTAAAATGGGTTTGAAATTAATTTCTGCTGGTTATGTAGTTCAGTAGTAGCCTAGTTAGCACATGCAATGCCTTAGGTTCAATCCCCAGCCCTGCAAAAAGAAAATTAATTTCACATAGTTGTGTCTTGCTTTTCAAAATCCATTCTCATAACTTCCTTTTTAACTGGAGTATTTAGACCATTACAGTAGTGTAGTTATTAATGTGTTTGAGTTTCAGTGTACTATTTTGTTTTCCCATCTTGTTTTCATTTCTTCCTTGTTTTATCTCCTCTTTGCCTGCCTGCACACCTCCGTTCCTTCCTATCTTTTGATACAAAATCTTGTGCTAAGTTGTCTAGGCTGGTCTTGAATGTGCAGTCTTCCTACTTCAGCCTCCCAAATAGCTGGGATTACAGGCGTACACTACCACACTTGACTCTTGCCCTTCTTTTCTATTGAGATTTAAAACTTTGGTAAATTTCAGTTTATTTTCATTATTTGCTTATTAATGTGTGTGTGTGTTTTCCGTTTTTCCTAGCTGCTCCAGGACTTACAATATGTATTATTACCATCTAGCTTCAGTTAGTGTTACACATCTTCATATACATTAGAAACTGTTCTCCCTTTCAATATCAAATATTTGTTGTCATACATTTCCTATTTATGTAATAAATCTCACAATATATTGCAATTGGTTTTTTAGATAATTATTTTTAAAGTAATTTATTTGTTTCTTGTTTTGTTTTTGTTTTTGCTTTTTGATACAAGGCCTCAGTTTGTAGTTCAAGGTGGCCTTGAACTTACAGCAATCTTCCTGCCTCATCTTCCCGAGTGCTAGGATTACAGGCATGTGTGCCACCATGCCTAGCTTTTTAAAGTAATTTAACAATGAAGAAAGAAGTTTTTCATATTTACCCAAACATACTACTCCTTGCACTTTCTAATCCTTTGTGTAGGCCTATGTTTTCCATGTGTTATAATTGTTCTTTAACCTGAAGAACTTTCTTTAAATTTTTTTTTTTTTTTTTGGTACCGGGGATCAAACTCAGGACCTTGCGCTTATGAGGCAAGCACTGAGTTAACTCCCTGGCCCCTAAATCTTTTGTAATATAGGTCTGCTGGAAGTGACTTTTCTCAGCTTTTATTTGTCTAGCAAAGTCTTCATTTATTCTTCATTTCTGAAAGATAATTTTGCTCAATACAGAATTTTAGTTTGATAGGATTTTTAAATTTTATTTATTTCACTGCTTTAAGCATTTCATTTTATTGTTATCTACCTTGAATTATCTCTGAAAACTATATGATCATTCCTAGTTTTGCTTATCAGTATGTGATATATGTCTTTTACTGCTTTAAATTTTTTTTGTCCTTATAATGAGATTTTAGCTATTTGATTATCATATACATTCTGGTTTTTTGTTTATCTTGTTTATTATTTGTTGAGCTTCTCATATTCATGTGTTTGTGGTTATATGAAATCTAGATGGTGTGTGTGTGTATATGTGTGTCTGTGCGTGTGCGTGTGCATGTGTGTATGTTTTCCTACGGATTGAACCCAGGACTTTTCCACTGAACTGCTTCCCCAGACCCTTTTTTATTTTTTTATTTTGAGACAGGATCTCACTATATCACTAAGCTGCCTGGGCTGGGCTTGAATTTGTGATCCTTCTGCTTCATCCTCCCAGAGTGCTGGGATTACAAGCTTGTGCCACCATGCCCGGTGAAATGTAGAAAATTTATCATCACCATTTTTTCAGATTTTCTTACTGCTCCTTTTTTTCCTCTCTGCGATTCCAATTTGGTGTATATTAGATGATTTGATACTGTCCCATTGATTACTAAGATTCCCCCAATATTTTTTTTTGGTTAAATTGTATTGCTGTTGTATAATTGTATTGTCAATCTTTTCTTCTTCACTGTCTAATCTTTTAACTCCGTACAATGAAGTTGCCATTTCAGATATTTTTTATCTCTATGACTTTTGTCATTTTTAAAATACATTTTCCTCATCATGTTCCTTATTTTAAAAAAGAAGTCTTGAACATTTTTATAGAGCATTTAAAATGATTTTTGTTAATTCCATCTTCTCTTTCATTTCTATAACTATTTCTGTTGACTAATTTTTCTTCTAGTTCACATTTTGCCACTTCATCACATAACTAGTAATTTTTTTGGATGCCAGACATTATATTTTATTGTTGATGATTTGAACTTTATTGCCTTCCTTTAAAAAATAGTTGAAGTTTTCTTTAATAGGCATTTAAGTTATTGTGGTCCAGCTCATATTCATGAAACTTGTTTTTAAACTTTGTTAGGATGGATCTAGAATAGGCTTTGCTCTAAATGTTGGATAGCCCTTCTACTGAGAATATGACCTTTTGAAATCTCTTCTTTGTTACTCAAGTATTCATTTCCAAGTGGAAGAAATTTGAATGTCTGCCAGCCACGTTGTAGTTCCCTTGGCTGTGTGTGTGTGTGTGTGTGTGTGTGTGTGTGTGTGTTACTAAGGTCTAAACTAGAGGCTTGCTCATATATGCTAGGCAAGTACTCTACCACTGATCTACATCTTCAGAAATGTTTTGTTTTAATTTTGATCTCGCCAGGTTGGCCAGGCTGGCCTTGAATTTGAGATCTTCCTATTTCAGCTTCTTTTATTAGCTGGAATTGCAGGCATGAGCCACCCATACCTGGCTCGATCCCTTGGCTTTTATTATTTCCCTAGCTTCACAGAGTTTCACACTATGCATGCTCAGATTACATTCAGATAAAAGCTCAAGAGACTATCTCCTCTCATTTCTAGAGTACTTTCTCTTCACAACTCCTTCTCCTGTATTACTCTGCCCTATGAATTTCAGCTGTCTCAGCTTCCTGAAACTTCTATATCTGTTTCTTCAATTCAGTTAGGCTACCAAGCTCTGCTTATGTTTATCCTCCCTATGCCTTGACTAAAAGTTCCTTCCAGGAAGAAAATCATTATGATTATAGAGCTTACCTCATTTATTATCCTCCTTTTAAAGATCAAAGTCCTGTATTGCTTTTTCTCCATGTTATATTTTTGTTTCATTTTCTCATTATTACTTGAGGGTAGGCAAATCTCATACTGTACTTATGGTAGAAGCAGAATCACAATTTCTTATTTGACTTTTTGTTTAGAACAGTTTTAGAAAAATTAAGAGAATGCATATACTCCCCATACCTAATTCTCCCATTATTAACATCCTATATAAACATCTTAATATAGTAGATTTATTTCAACTAAGCAACCAATATTACTTCACTACATTAACTAAAATCTGTAGTTTATTCTGATTTCCTTAGTTTTTACTTCATATTCATTATTGTTCTAAGATTTTATCCAGGATATCCCATTACATTTAGCTGCCATGTCTCTTGAGGCCCCTCTTGACTATGACAGTGTTTTAGACTTTTCCTTATTTTTGATGACCTTGCCATTTAAGAAGTACTAGTCTAGTATTTCATAGAATATTTCCAGTTGAAGTTTGATGTTTTTCTCATGATTGGCTGGGTCATGGCTTTTGGGGAGAAGATGCAGTAAGATAAAAGAACATTTTCATTACATTATATTAAGGGTACATGTGGTCAGCATAACTTATCTCTGTATTAATCTTGATCACCTGTCCGAGGTCCTTTTTCCTCTTGTTTCTTCACTATGTTACTCCTCATCTACCTCCCATTTCCATTCAGTACTCTCTGGAAGTCATTGTATGTAATTCATATGTTAGTAATGTTCCATCTGCTTGAGAAAATAGTATCTACATAAATTATTTGTAATTCAGCACAAGAAATTGGTATCTTCTCCCCCATTTATTAAATGGCTTGTAATTTGGCTCATTTTGTACTTTGGCTTATTTATTTTGTTCAATTTGTTCTAGCTTTAGCCCCAGATACTCTTTCAGTTGGCTTTTAAGTCCCCTTCAGATACACCCATCATTAGGTATATATCTCTTTTGTGCATTTTCTTAGTTTCTGGAACAAAAAATGCTATAGAGTCATCTGTCCTAGAATCAACTATTTTTATAATGGATTTTGGTTTCTTTTTCTAATGGCATTTGAAGTCAAGACATAAGTGGTTAATATACTGCTATGTGGTCATTTCTTCTAAGTTCACTTAACTAACAAAATAAGGAAATATATTTATGTACATTAACCTCTAAACATAGACACAATGATAAATGTTTTTATATGTAGCTACTTATAATAAGCTGGACATGAATTCATACTGCTGTCTTCAACATTAATCTGTTACCACATGGATCATTCTAGTCTTACCCCCTTGTTTGTAGTGTTCTACTACAGCAGTGAAAAATGTGGCATTCACCATCCACCATCTAGTACTTCATTATTCAATTTCAATACTTAATTGTTCAATTCATATACAAAAGATTCCTAATATATGTTTTAACTTACAATAACGCAAAAGTACAACAATACATTCAGTAATACAATAATGCATAAATACAATAAAGATAATTCAGTAGAAACCACAGGCCAAGTTTTGAATATTGATCTTTTTCAAGGCCAGAATGATAGTTCCTTTTTTGGGGGGGGGTACCTGGGATCAAACTCGGGTCCTTGCACTTGCAAAGCAGGCAGCGAAACCACTGAGCTAAATCCCTGGCCCCAGAATGATACTTTCTTGCAATGCTGAGAAGTAGCCTGGAGCCACAATTCCCAATCTACCATGTGACCGTAAGGGTAAACAATTGATACTTCGTGGGGCACCGTGTTGCTGATCTAAGATGTTCAGTAGGTTTGGTGCTTAAAAGCATCTGTGACTTAGGGTATTTTCAATTTAACAATAGTTTTTTCCTACCACTCTTTCAGCTTTTTTATTTCATTGATTTGTAATACAGTTGGATGCATTTTGTGTGGAAATCCTTTGTATAATATGTATTTGTAAATCATATACATAAAAATTACATACTGGATAAAAGATTTCTATACAAAATCTAATAACTCTTAAGATGTAACATAAGGAAACAATTCAATTTCAAAATGGGCAAAAGATAATTAACAGAAATTTCACCAAGAAGATACACAAATGGGATATACAAATAGGAAATGCAAAGTTAAAAAACAATGAGCTACTAGTGTGTGTGTGATATATATATATATGTGTGTGTGTGTGTGCATATATATATGACTAAAATTTTAAAAATACTAACAATAGTAACTGCTGATAATAATGATCATCAAAAGAAATTCTTATTTACTGCTGATAGAAATGCAAAATGGTACAGGCATTTTGGCAATTTCTTACAGAGTAAACGTCATCTTACCATATAATCCACCAACCATGCTCTTGGTATTTACCCATCTGAAAATTTATGTCCACACAAAAAATACTACTTGAATACAGAAGATTGAAACTAGATCCCTCTCTCGCCCTGTACTAAAGTCAGATAAAAATAGATCAAAGACCTAGCTGTAAGAGCCAAACCTTACAAACTGCTAAAAGAAAACATAAGGGAAACATACACACAAGCAAAGACTTCCTGCATAGGACTCCAATAACAAGGGAAATAATATCAAGAATCAGCAAATGGGACTATATCAAATTAAAAAGTTTTTGTACAGCAAGGGAAACAACTAATAAAGTGAAGAGACAGCCTAAATATGGAAGAAAATCTGCCTATCAACTGATGAATAAAGAAACTGAAGAATGCTTGCAAGCGCAAGGTCCCAAGTTCGATCCCCTATACAAAAAAAATCAAGAAACTGAAGAATGAAATCATTATTTGCAGAAAAATGGTGGAACTGGAGACTATCATGTTCAGCAAAATAAGTCAGCCTCAGAAAGTTAAACATTGCCTGTTTTCTCTTATATGAGCAATTTAAATTTTTTAAATTTAAATTTTTAAAAAATTAAATGAATAAGTAAAAGACACCAAGAAACTAGAATAGAAGCTGGACTTAAAGATGGGGAAAGGAATTTGGGAAGAGTGGATAGCAGTAATGAAAATAATCAAAATATGTTATGTACATGTATCAACATACCAAAGTGCATCTAGTTCTGTATTACTGATAAACACCAGTTAAAGGACAAAAATCATGTGGTCATCAAAAGAGACGCAGAAAACCACTTGACAAAATTCAACACCAATTTATGATTTTTAAAAATGTGATTTCACCCAAAGTCCCAGAAAGCTACTTTGTGAACATTGACAAAGTGATTCTAAAATTTATAATGAAAAGCAAATAACCTAACATAGCCAACAAAATGCTAGGGGGAAGGGGAGAAGAAGGAGGAGAAGAAAGGGGAAGGGATGGAATCACACTACCTAATATCAAAACTTACCATAAAGTTAGAATAATCAAGACAGCATAGTATGAAAGATGTGACACATAGCTCAATGAAACAGAATAGATAGAAAGCCCAGAAATAGACCCACACAAACAGCCACACAATGCCAATTCACAGGAGACAGGATAGTATTTTCAGCAAATGGTGGGACAATTGGACATTTATGTGCCAAAAAAAAAAGTACAGACCTTATATATTAGGTAAAAATTAACTTAAAGTAAATCACAGATAAATGTAAAATGCAGAACTATAGAACCTCCAGAAGAAAACATGGGAGAAAATCTATGTGACTTTTGAGTTTGAGAATGAGTTGTAAATACAACACCAAAAGCACAATCCATGATTTTAAAAAACTGATAAATTTTACTTTATTAAAATTAAAATCTTTAGCTCTAAGAAAGACACTGTTAAGAAAATGAAAAAAGTTGTCAATTAGGAGAAAATATGAGGTGTGACTAAAAAAATACAGTCCTGATTTGCATTTCCCTAATTGCTAAAAATGTTGAACTTTTTTATATATACTTATTGGTTGTTTGTACTTCTGAGAATTCTCTGTTCAGTTTATTTGCCCATTTATTGATTGAACTTTTTGTTCTTTTGGTGTTTTTGAGTTCTTTATATATTTAAGATACAAATCCTCTATCACAACACTAGCTCACAAATATTTTCTCCCATTCTATAGGTTGTCTCTTCATTCTGTTGTTGCCTTTGCTGTGTAGAAACTTCTTAATTTGATAAAAGTCCCATTTATTGATTGTTGACATTAAATTTCCTATGCTATTGGGGTCCTATTCAGGAAGTCTTTGCTTGTGCCTCTGGCTTCAAGCGTTTCCCTAAGTGTTTCCAGCAGTTTCAAAGGTTTTGGTCTTATATATAAATGGCCTTTGATCCATTTTTATTTGATTTTAGTACAGGGCAAGAAGAATCTAGTTACAGTCTTCTCTGTGTGGATATCCAGTATTTTCAAAACCATTTGTTTAAAAGAATGTCTTTTCTCCAGTGTGTTTTTGCCTGTTTGTCAACATTCAGATGGTGCAGGACCATAAGTTTGTCTCTTCTTCTATTCCATTGGTCTACATGTCTGTTTTTGTGGCAGTACCACACTGTTTTGATATTATGGCTTTGTAGTATAATTTGAAAGCAGGTGTTGTGTTATCCCCTGCTTTGCTGTTTTTGCTCAGGGTTCCTTTGGCTATTCTGGGTTCTTTGTACTTCCCTGTGAATTTTCTATGAAGGCTGTTTTTAGTATTTTGATAGATAAAAAATCTGTAGCTTTGGGGATTATGATCATTTAAACAATGTTTTCCTGATGCATGAACAATGGAGGTCTTTTCATTTTCTGTTGTCTTATTCAATTTATATCTTCACTACTCTGTAATTTTCCTTAAAGAGGACTTTTACCTTCTTGGTTAGGTTGATTCCTATGCTTTATTTTTTGTTTGTTTGTTTGTTTTTTAAGCTGTTGTGAATGAAATTGTTTTCCTGATTTATTTCTCAGCAGGTTTTTGGTCTTTACTCTTAAAGTCTCTCCTCATTTCTAGGTTTATTTATTTGTTTTATGGCCTAAAATATGACCTATTTTGGAGAATGTTCTGTGTGTTGCTGAAAAGAATGTGTTACGTTGTTGGATGGAATACTCTGACATGTCTGTTAAGTCCGTTTAATCTGTACTGCAGTTTAATTGATATTTCTTTCTCGATGATTTTTGTCTGGTTGACCCATCTATTTGTGAGAATGAGGTATTGAAATTCCTCACCATGACTGTATTGGGGTTTCTCTGACCCTTTATGTCAAGTAGTATTTCAGTTAGGTAATTGGGTGTATCGACATTCAGTGCACAATTGTTATTTCTTCTTGGTGAACTGTTCCACTTACCAATATGTAGTGGCCTGCTTTGTCTTGCTGGGTAATTTTACTTTAAAGAGTACTTTTGTGGAGATATAAGTATAGTTGCTCCTGCTTGGTTTTTTGTTTGTTTTTTTTTTTCATCTGTGTACAATTCTGGAAGAGATATGTTTCTTTCAGTAAACATATAGTTGGGTCCTGCTTTTTTTTTTTTTAATCCAATTTACCAGTCTGTATCCTTTAATTGGAGAATTATGATCATTTACATTGAGTTACTATTGAAATGTATGTAGAAGTTCCTGTCATTTTGTTGTTTTTCTAGTGTTTGATTCACTACTGATTTTCATTCATTTACTCTTCCAATGAGATTTTCTTTCCCAGTATTGTGGCATGATTGTCCTCTTCCTCAGTGTTAAGGATTATGTTAAGTATTTTGTGCAATGCTGGCCTAATGGTCATGAGTTTCTTTAGTTTATACTTATTTGGCAAATCTTTATTTCTCTTGCAGTATTGAAAGATAGATTCAAAGAATATAATCACTTAATTGGGCAATTATTTTCTTTCAGAGCTTGAAATACATCATTCCAAGCTCTCCTGGCCTTTACAATTTCTGTTGAGAAATCTTATATTATTCTGAGGGGTATGCCATTAGAATAACAAGTGATCTGGTGTTTCTGTTTTTAATATTCTTTCATTCTTCTGAATATTTGGCAACTTAACTATGTTATGTTGTGTAGAGGCTTTTTTCTGTTCATATATATTTGGAAATTTAAATGCCTCCAATACCAGAGTATCCACCTCATTATCCAGTTTTGGAAAATTTGCTGGTATAATTTTGGTGAGTAGGTTTTCTATGCTGTTGGCCTTGTACTTTTTCACACTGCTTGAAGCCAGTGAGTCTTAAATTTGTTCTTTTAAAGTTGTCCAAGAGCTCTTAAATAATCTTTTCATTGCTTCTAATTCTTTATTGATTTTAAGTTGATTTTTGTATTTAGTGTGAGGCTAAATGTCAAGGTTCATTTGTATTCATAAACTGTCAAGTGTTTCAGTACTTTTGTTGACAGAACCATCTTCCGCAGTGAATTATCTTAAACTTTGTTGAAAAGCAGTTGGGCATATATATGTTTATTTTTGGACTCTCCATCTTGTTCTAGTGACCTATATGTCCATTCTTTGTCGATACCACATTATATTGATGACTCTTGCTTTCTAGTAAGTGACATACATTGTGTTGCTTGAAATCATGCCTTCAAATTTTTTCTTCTATTTGATAGTTGTTTGGGCTATTATGGGTCCTTTGAATTGCCATATATATTTTAGAATCAATCCATGAACTGCAACTAAAATAACTTGATTGAGATTGTATTGAATCTAGAAATTAAGAAGAATGGATATGAGTCTTGAAGTACAAGATCACACTTTTGCTCTCCACTAGGTCTTTTAAAATTTACCTCAGTGGTATTTTATAGTTTTAGTATAGAAGTTTTACATGCTTTGTGATACATTGTTCTTGTGTCCTTTTTTTGATACTAGTGTAAATGAATTTTTTCCTTCATTTTTAATTTTTCATGATTATCTTTGGATGGTAGTTGGATATTTTATTAAACATTTGTAGAAATAATTTTATACTCTGTATAATGCTATTTTAATACAAAGAGGACTTCTTTTTGCTTGTGAATGGCAGACTAGATGTTGATTGATTTGTTCTCATCAGGGATTGAGTTGATTCAAAGCTGGCCTTTTGGTCCAGTCATGATCTATTTCTTGTTTGGTCTTCATCCATGGAGATGACCCTCCAGAGTCCAACTCAGATTCTGGGTCACCCACCAAAACTCCTCCTTACTCTAATCTGTGGCCTTCTATGCTTCTGAAGATTGTCAGAAGTTTCCTCAGCTTCTCAGCCCCTTCAACCATTGCTTTTGCTTCCAGATAGTGGAAAAAAATTACATCAGGTGCTTGAGTCTCCTCTTATGTCTTCTCTTATAACTTGTCTAACCAACATGATAGTGTTCTGATGCCTTCAAATCATGCTTTCTTTTCCGTGTGGTTCACAAATGCTTTTATTTGCAAACAATTTGGCTTGCAAACAAACATTTGGCAAAATTTTATTTTTGTTTGCAAATTCTGCATCAGGTGACAAACATAACCATGGCCATCTTTCCCACACAATCAGAAATGTGGTCATCTTTTCCAAAATCGTGAAACAAATTAAGTTTGTGAACCAAGGTACCACTATATATATATATATATATATATATATATATATATATATATATATATAATATAACAAAGACAGGAAGTTTTGGAGTTGATTTTTATGTTTATTATCATGATTATGGTGTTGGTTTCATGCTGTTTGCCTATGTCCAAGGTCACCAAATTACATATATTACAACATTTTGCATATTAGTTACATCTTCATAACACTCTCTGTAAAATAGGAGTTTTGTCTGTAGAACATTTAAGAACAATTTTTAAAAATTAAGAACAATAATAAAATTAGTCTGCATTTTATTGTTAGCCTGGACTGATGTCTAAATAATAGCAGTGGCAAAATATGCCTTTCCTGAAAATCTTTATTATCTATTTTACATTTTACGCAATCTTGAATAAATGTATCTGACATTTCAAGTTGAATCCTTAGTGATTTAGATGAGAAGTCCTGCTTTTAGATTAATGGCTTGATATAGACATTAAATTACACACAGTGTGTTTTGAAAAAATAGGGAAGTGTAAGTTATCTTAGCATTTGTAAACATAGGCTTATTAGTCATGGTCCAATAAGGAGATATAAACCATACAGTTATTTGAACAGCCAATGCACAAAAAATACTCTTACCAAAGTATTGGAGTAATTAAGAGTGTCTAAGAAGAATTAAAGAGACCTAAATT
>NW_004624742.1:5538389-5587452 GCF_000247695.1 Heterocephalus glaber | reverse complement strand
CCATCTCATTTCCCTTTGGGGTTGCTGTAGGTGATCTGGAAGTCTGGTTTTGAGACTTATTTACGTGTTTTCTCATTTCAACTGGGGTGGGGGGCTGTTAGCGCCTGCACGGATTACCTCCTCTGAGCTGGGTGAGGTGCGACAGGGGCTGGGAGCAGGGGTAGGGATGGTGACCCAAAAGCCCTTCCCTGTGGGCTGGGAGCAGCCGGAGGGATGGTGGCCGGGAAACCCCTTCCTCTGGACCAGGAGCAGTGGGATGGTGGCTCAGAAGCCCCTCCCTCTGGGCCGGGAGCGGTTGGAGGGTTGGTGGTCGGGAAGCCCCTTCCTCTTGGCCAGGAGCAATGGGACAGAAGGTGGCCCAAAAGCCCTTTCCTATGGGCTGGGAGCAGTGGGAGGGATGGTGACCGGGAAGCCCCTTCCTCTGGACCAGGAGCAGTGGGACGACGGCTGAGAAGCCCCTACCTCTGGGCCGGGAACAGTGGGACTCAGTACCTTGGTCTGGTGGTCTGGTGTCCTCTGCGTCTTTGTAGTGTGGAATGAGGTGGCTGCCTGTCTGCAGCGGGCTGATTCGGCGTGTGTTCCGCACAACTGGGGACCTTGGTAGGGTGTGGGCAGACCTACCTGTCTGCAGCGGGCTGATTTGGCGTGTTCTGTGCAACTCAGGATCTAGGTAGGGCATGGGCAGACCTGCCTGTCTGCAGCGGGGTGATTAGGTGTCTTCTGCACGACTGGGGACCTCGGTAGGGTGTGGGCAGACCTGCCAGTCTGCAGCGAGGTGATTCGGTGTCTTCCGTGTGACTCAGGACCTCCGAGCCTGAATATTAAGGGGATATTGAGTTGCTACTATGTAGTGTGCAGAAGGGAAAACACATCTGGACTGCATTATTCCCAGGGTCCCTGAGTAAAATCAGTAAAAGGGCCAGGGATTTAGCTCAGTGGTGCCACCACCTGCCTCAGAAGCACAAGGTCCCGACTTCGATCCCTAGTACAAAAAAAAAAGAAAATCAGTAAAAAAAAATAATAATAACAAATCTAATTTAGGTAGGCTGATAATGAAAGTTTGGGCCACTCTACCAAATAAGGAATTATAAATTTATACAACAGAAATACTTGCTGAGAGCAAAGGGAATATGGAGTGGGTAGTGGAAGAAAATAGTTATAAACACCAGCTATGAAAATATACCAGTTATAGAAATGAGCTCTGTGGAAATCCCTTTTTATGTGAACATATTCATCTATATATTAACTAAATATTTGGTTTTTCCCCACTGTCTCATTCCTCTACTATCCAATATAAGACATTAATTATAATCATTAACTTTGAATCTCTATATTTAAATTATAAGATCAGGAAAAACTGAATCAGTTTGAGGAGGACAGAATATCACTCAAAGACAAAAAATAACTAGCTTTTCTTCTAGGAAAAAAGTATGTTGCATAGGAGTTAGTTGTATCATCTTAGGCAAACACATAAGTGTTATCTCTATTTTTGACTTACATATAGTTTTATAGATATATGTATGGGTGCCAAGTTGACAAGGGGTTGACTGCATTGGCTTTGTAACATGTTAGCGTGGCTAGGGTGAACTACACTTCCTAGAATTTTCATCTGTGTGAATTTCCAGTTAGAGTGACCACAAAAATCAGTTTAGTGTGAGATTTGGAAGATAGAAGTGGTTCGAACAGGTGCTTTTTATGTCTTTCATGTTGGTGCTTATTTATTGGCTCAACTTGCTTCAGCTTCTTACCCCTGAGCCAACTTTGTATTTACCTCCATAGTGAAAGGCACTAGCATCTCCTGCAGCATGCCCATCTCACCCAGGTTAGAGACAGTGAGACTGATGTGACTTCATTGTTGGAGATTACACAGAAGATACATCTAGATCTAGGAAAATAAGTATAGACTATCAGCTTGTGAAGTGCTACTATGAAAATAAATCTAAATCTGTGTTTAAGCTACTAAAGAACCTTGTAGTTTTGTTATGAACTATTTTGCATTACTTTCCTTGTCATTGAATAGTTCTTGTTCATGAAGGCATTGTCCCAGTTCTAATTCAGTGCAGTAGAAGCATTATGTACTACTTGTAGTAGTGCCTGTATTTAGTAGAATTTTGTTCAAAATATTACAATTCAAATACTTTTGTGTGTGAAATAAGATATGATTAAGTGCTCAACATGGGTAAAGGTTTTTTTTCTTGAATATGGGCCTTTACGTTAAGAAATTTACAAATTGTTGGAAGAATAGGCATGTAAACAACTCAGTAAAATATAACTTAGACTATGAAAGGTATTAGCATTAAGTTCTACATCAATTTTATTTATCATTGAAGCCCCAGCCTTAGAACAGTGCTTAGCACACATTGGGCAGTCAGGATATATTGTCAAATAGATGAATGAATGAATGAATGAATGGGTATAATTTATAATTCAGGTCTGTGCATAGGGTCACAGAGACTAATCAAGCTGATTAGAATAATGGGAAAAGTAATTTGAGATGAATCTGAATATGGTATAATTTTAAAATAAAGAAGTAGGTTAGGGCATTCCTGATAGACTAAAAATGTGCCTAGGGACATGGAGACTTAGTAGTGTCATTATTATGCTGTATCTGGAATGAGAAAAGGTAAGTCTGGGGACATTGTAAGTCCAGATTGGGAGGGATTTTATCTAAATATCTTATTAACGATTTTAATTTTTATAAGTGGTATATGAGTTTAATTGAAAAGTAAGCCCTTCAAACTGTGCCTTTCTTTCTGCTGTACTATTTTGTTTTGGCTCTATAGGCCTAATTAGGTCCTGATAAGCTTTGTAAATGCTTTTATTTATTTATTTATTTATTTTTGATTGGAGAGCTTTAAATTGCCAACTCAAATCTCTTTTTACTCATTATCAGCCTGTGCAGATTTTGGTTTTTCATGAGTCATCATTCATAGGTTGTATGTTTCTAGAAATTTATACATTTTTTGAGGTTATTCATTTTTCCATGGCATCTATTATAATGCCATCTCTTTCATTTCTGATTTTGTTTTTTCTGGTGCTAGGAATTGAACATAGAACCTTGTACATGGTAGCCAGGTCTCTACCACTAGAAGGTTAGGCTGTTTATTTGAGATCTTTTTAATATGGGCATTTATCAGTATAAATTTCCCTCTTAGTTCTGCTTTTGCTGTACCCTGTAAGTTTTGGTATATTGTATTTTTGTATTTTTATATTTGTAATTTTGTTTTTCTCAAGATATTTTCTAATTTCCCTTTTGACTTTTTCTTTCTCTGGTTGTTTGAAAGTATTCTGTATAACTTCCACAACTTTGTGTATTTTGCAGTTTTCCTGCAAATAGCCTATTGAGCACCTCTAGTGAATCCTTTAATTTAGAAATTGTATTCTTCAGGCCAGGGATTTAGCTTAGTGGTTCCGCCGCCTGCCTCGCAAGCACAAGGTCCCGAATTCGATCCCCGGTACCAAAAAAAAAAAAAATAGAAATTGTATTCTTCAGCTCACTGATTTCCTTTGGTACTTTTTGATGTTTCCTGTCTCAGCTGTGTGTTGTGGTGCATGCCTGTAATCCCAGCTACTTGAGGGGCTCAAGCAGGAAGATCACAAGTTAAAAGCCAGCCTGAGCTACACAGTGAGACCTTGTCTCAAAAAAATAAAATGTTTTCTCTTTGTTGAAATTGTCACTTTGTTATATATTATCGTACTGACCGTGGCCATCATCATTAGGATGATTATTTTGAATTCTGTCAGGTGAGTCATACAACCATACCTTATTTTATTGTATGTCACTTTATTATGGTTTGCAGATTTGGTTTGTTTTTTTTTAATTGAAGGGTTATGGTTCCCCAGTGTCAAGCAAGTCTTTCAGTGCTATTTTTCCAATATTATGTGCTCACTATTATGTCATAGCTTGTTAACTCTCAACAATATTTCAAAATTTTTCCTTGTTATATCTGATATTCTCTGATAAATGATCTTTGATGTTACTTTTGTAATTGTTTGGGGGTACCACAAACTGTACTCATAGATGATGGCAAACTTAGTAAATGTTGTATGTCTTCTGCTCCACTGCCCCATTGTCCCACCATTTCTTCCTCTCAGTCCTCCCTAGTCTCTGTGAAAAAATATATTGGAATTAAGCCAGTTAATAACCCTACAGTGGCCTCTAAGTGTTCAAGTAAAAGGAATAGTCGTATGTATCTCACTTTAGATCAAAAACTGTAAATGATTAAGTTTAGTGAAGAAGGCATGTTGAAAACCAAGATAGGCTGAAAACTAGGTCTCTTGTATCAAACAGACATGTTGTGAATGCACAGGAAAATTTCTTGAAGAACTTTAAAACTGCTACCCTAGTGAACACAGAAAAGATAAGCAAAACTTTATTGCTGAAAATGGAAGATCAAACTAGCCACAACATACTCTTCAGCCCAACGTCTAATCAGGATTAAGGCCCTGACTCTCTTCAATTTTGTGAAGGCTGAGAAGAGGAAAATAAGGTCCACAAGAAAAACTTGAAGCTAGCAGAGATTGGTTTGCAAAGTTTAGGAAAAGAAATCATCTCAATAACATAAAAATGCAAGGTGAAGCAAAACATGTTGATGTAGAAACTGCAGCGTGTTATGCAGAAGACTAGGTAAATAATTGGTGATGGTGGCTTAAACAAGTTTTTGTTTATTTTTGTGGGAGTTTTTGTTTTATTCTGGTTGGCTTTTTTTCCAGTATTGGGGATTGGACTCAGTGCTTTACACTGAGCTATATTTCCAGGCTTTTTTATTTTGAAATAGAGTTTTGCTAAGTTGCCTAGGCTGACTTTGAACTTGTGATTCTCCGGCCTTGGCCTCCTGTGTAGTTAGAATTAAAGGCATGCACCAAACATTTTTTAATGTAAACAGCTTTGTACAGGAAGAAGATGTCATCAAGGACTTTCATAGCTAAAGAGAATGCAATGCCTGACTTCAAAAGCTTCAAGTGTATGCTGATTCTCTTGTTAGGGACTAATGTAGTTGATTAATTTAAAGCTGGTACTCATTTACCACTCTGAAAATCCTAAGGCCCTTAAGAATTGTACTAAAAATCTATTCTCTCTGTGCTTTATAAATGGACCAACAAAGCCTGGATTACAACACATCTGTTTACAACATGATTTACTGAATATTTTAAGTCCTCTGTAGAGAACTCATGCTCAGGGAAAAAAAATTCTTTTCAAAATGGTACTGCTCATTGACTATGTACCCAGTTACCTAAGAAGTTAATGTTGTTTTTATTACTGCTTAATAATATCCATTCTGCAGCCCAAGGATCAAGGAGTGATTTTGACTTTCAAGTCTTATTCTGGAATCTTCTCAGATCTTCCTTACTAATCCAACCCACTTTCTTTGTTCCTACAATTCCCAGGCATGAAGTGTATGCTAAATCTCATTTAGTATTCTGAATCAAGTGAGACTGAAGCTAGTTCTTTTTTTGTTGTTGTTAAATTCTTTTATTGGTACATTTTAGGTATACAACACAATTACATTTCTCATTGGGAATTGTACCTTTACATAATGCATCTTGGTTCTTATTTTTCCCCCATTCCTAGCCCTCCCTTCACCCCCTCCACCCTTCCCTATTTACAAAGACTTTGTTTCCATTTTTTCCATTTCTCATCATTTTTTCCTTTCCTTTCTTTCGTTTCTCCTGCCCCTCCCACTACCCCTAACCCTTTGGACCTTTTCTTCCTATTTTGCATTATCGATTATTCATTCTAATCATTGGTACATTTTAGGTATACAATATAATGACATTCATCATTGGAAATTTGCACCTTTACATAGTCTCTCTTGGTTCTTATTTTTCACCCTTGCCCAGCCCTCCTTTCAACCCCTCCAGTCCTCCCTATTTACAAAGATTTTGTTCCTATTTTTCCATTTTCTCATATTAATCCCATTCCCTTCTATCCTTTCCCCTAGCCCTCCCACTTCCTTCCCCTTTGCCCTTTTTCTTCCTATTTCACATTACCTCTTATACATTTAGTCCTTATTTACACTTTCAGTTTCTCACACCAGAGAAACTATTCGGTATTTACACATGTGTCCTATTTATTTCACTTAAGAGTATTGCCTCAATGTGCATCCACTTAGCTATAAATGTCTCTAATTTCTCATTTTTTATGGCTAGGTGTGTTGTTCAATTTCCTCATGTTTATGAAATTTTTCCAGTTTCTTTTCCTGTGGATCTCCAGTTTCATCACACTATGGTCTGATAATATACAGGGGATAACTTCAATTCCTTTGCACTTACTTAAACATGTTCTATGTGTGAGCATGTGGTCTATTTTGGAGAATGACCCATGTGCAGCTGAGAAGAATGTGTATTCTGATTTTGTGGAGTGGAAGACTCTGTAAACATCTGTTAAGTTCATTTGTTCAAGAGTTCAATTGAGTTCTAGTATTTCATTACTTATTTTTAGTCTAGTTGATCTATCTATTTGTGACAGTGGGGTGTTGAGGTCCTCCACTACAAGTGTATTAGTGCATATATGACTTTTCATGTCCATTAGTATTTGTATTATATAGTTGGGCACACTAGTGTTTGGTGCATAGATATTTATGATTGTCATCTCTTCCTCTTGGATTCTTCCCTTTACAAGGATGTAGTGTCCTTCTTCGTCTCTCTTAATCAGTGTTGGTTTGAAATCTACTTGATCTGCCAAGAGGTAGCTACTACTCCTGCTTTTTGGGGGGTTCCTGTTGCATGGAGTATTGTTTTCCACCCTTTAACTTTCAGTCTATGTGTTTCCTTTTGAATTAAGTGTGTTTCTTGTATGCAGCATATTGTTGGATTTTGTGAAGCTAGTTCTTTTAGTAGTCCCCAGAAATGTTGAATCATTGAACAATCCCTCCATCTCCTTTTCTCCGTAAGAAGGCAGGATTTCCTTGGTGTTTGCTTTGTTTTGTTTTGTTTTTCACGTGTATGGTCTCTACTGAGCCAGGGAGAGGGGCTATGGTGACTAATTTCACCAATATATCTACCATTTTTGTTCTTAACTGGACCTTAGGTGATTAGGTCAGATCAGCACTTCAAAACAGGCAAGACAGAAGTCTATCCTTTGGACAGCCTCCAGACAAGTTGGGACTTTCCATGCACATTGCAGTTCTTTCTCTCCCCAGGGAGGAGTTGAGCACTGGGGTCTTTTATTATCTTATTCTGTACTGAGCCAGGGAAAGAGACTGTGCTGACTCCTAACCCAAACTACCATCTCTGTTGTTAGTGGCCCCAGGTTGATAGATTATTCTGAGTTTTGTCACTGCCCTGAAAGAAGCAAGATTTCTTAGCCACATTGCACTTCTTTCTCACTTTCTATCCTGAGGCTTTCCTGCTGCGTTATGTCAGATACCTGTACCTCAATTCTATACTTTACTTTTTGCGGTGCTGGTATTGAATCTAGGGCCTGGTCCATACTAGATGAACAGTCTGCCACTAAGATACACTCTCAGCCCAGCAAGTCTGAACCTGTGTAATCCTGGCAATGAAAGCAAGTTTACATCCCAAGGAGCAAGCCAGGATCATGGGAGATGGAGCCCAGTGATTAAATGTTTGTCCTTTCTGTCTCTTAGTGATTAACTCAAAATGCATCTGCAGTGGCTCTGCAGAGGGTATTGAACAAGATTAAGCTTCAGTTGCCTATAATAGTGAATGCTCTATCACTGCTTCTTAAACTTTATATAAAATGCTCAGGGATCTTGTTTAAATATGGATTATAATTCTTAAGTCAAGGGAGGACCCAGAAAGTCTACAGTTCAAACAAGCTCTGGCTGATGCTGATGCTATGGATCATACTTTGAGTAGCAAGGAGCCAAAAAATTACACCTTTGGTTTGGCTTTTCTTCTTTTCCTATTCCACCTTACTATTGCCTCAGATTCTCTTGGGATCACTTCCCAAAATAAACTTACCTGGGTACAAGTCTGTTTCTCATCCTCTGTCTTTAGGTAGAATCCAAGTTAAAACAAATGGTATTGATACAAGAATTCTACTTGTAGGAATGTATCTTATAGATATATTCACATATGTGTGAAATGATGTTATACACAATTGTAATTCATTATAACATGGTGAAACATTGGAAACAATGTAAATGTCTATAAGAGGACATGTGATATATCTATATCATGAGCTATTATATGGCTATTAAAACAAAAGGGCCCTCTAATAATAAAAATATGATGTATGCTAAGTGTAAAAGGCAGGTTACAGAGTACTATGTGTATTAATGACTTTATTTAAATAAGGGGAAATTATATCTATTATTTATATATGCCTAAAAACCTGAAAAGATACAGAAAAAATTAATATTGGTTTGAAAATGAGTAGTTTGGAGGACATGAAAGAGAGGAAAACTGTCCCTAGTAATATCCTTTATATATTTTTCAATTATGAAACCTGGGATTATCTTAGCTATTGAGTTAAAATTTTATATTTGGGCCAGGGATTTAGCTCAGTGGTTCCACCACCTGCCTCACAACCACAAGGACCCGAGTTTGATCCCCAGTACCAAAAAAAAAAAAAAAATTCATATTTGGTAAGAAGTATTACATTTTTCTTCTTTGAATCTCAAGGTACTCTAACACTTAGTGTTTGTTATATATTCAGATCAATATGGAAAAAGATTATTTATCATCTGAGTCCATATTTTATTTTTCTAATAAATTCTAAGCTCAATTATGAATTATATTCTAGGATTGGGGTTCTAGCTCTGAAGTAGAGCACTTGCCTCATACACATATACATAGGTTAATTCCCCAGTACAGGGAGGGCAGTGGAAAGGATGGGCGGGGGAGAGAGAAGAGAGAAAATTATATATTTGTACTTTTTAAAAAATGATGGTATTTTTTAAAAAGTAATGGCCCATAACATTATGTATATAGTAAGCACTTTGTAGATACCTGACAAATTTTTTTGCATACCCCATATTTGGCTCCACTGCCCAGAGCAGTGCCTACAGTAGGAAAAATTGGTTTATTACCTAAAACTCTTAGTAATTGCACAATTACTCAGGAGGTCACCACAGGAGGAAAGAACAATGGTACTAAAAAAATACTTGAATTATGGCAAAGTAGGGTTTTTAAACCTCTCCAAGTACAGCTGTGGAAGTACATAACACATTTTAAACAAATTCTTACTAAATGAGAAAAATTTTAAGTTTCAGTATTCAAGGATTAAAGTTAGATTATCATAGAAATTCACTTACAGACTCTCAGTCTCTGATCATGTTAAGATATCAGTGAATATTTGTATGCCTGCTATGACCCAGTTCTGTACTAGGCCCTGGGGATAAAATACTGAGCAAAAACAGACATGATTTCACTCTCACTGAACATATACCATAGTGAAGGAAACAGACATTAATCAGTTATGCTAATGTTTGAATAATTACAAATGAATTAAAGATAAGAGACAGGTTCTCTGATAGCATATATAAAAGCAATTTAATGCAGATGTAGAGAATGGAAACAATGCTTTTGTTGAAATTTGAACAATACAGAGGATATGCAGTCTGCATCATATAGTCCATGTTAAATATTTCCGCCTGTTACATTTCCAGATTCATTAGTTATTTATTGCTGAAGTAAGCCCACTTCACGACTAAATGGCTACAATTTATTACTTCTCACTATTGTTTGGGTAGACAGGGTGATTCTTTTGCTGGTCTTGCCTGAGTTCACTCCCATAGCTACATTCAGCTGGAGGCTGAGCCTTTCACTTTACATGGTCTTTCTAACCAGGGTTCTTCATCACCTAGTGGTCCCAGAATTCTGAGAGGGTAAATACAGAAGCTGGAAGGCTTCTTGAGGCTTTTGAACTTGTACAGCATCACTATTAGTTAAAGCAAATGAAAAGATGAACATAGTCAAGACATAACGGGCTGGAGATTTAGCTCAGTGGTTCCTGCGCCTGCCTCGAAAGTGCAAGGTCCTGAGTTTGATCCCCGGTACCAAAAAAGCAAAAACAAAAGACATGAGGAAATAGATTCTGCTTCTTGATTAATGGCGCTACAAAGATTTTGTGGTTATGTTTTCCTCTTAATTTATTACAGTCTCTTGGGTAACTATTCATTAATTTGTTATTTATTCAACATTGTTTTTATAACTAGAAATCATGAATAAGATAATTTATAATTTGCCATTTTTTTCCTTTACCTTTGAGCACATAGTATTCATGAGTTGTCATTCCATTTTCAATAGAAATCAATATTTGTGAACATTTTTTCCTGTGGTATAAAAGTGAATCATTATTAAATGAATAAATACAAAAAATAGAATTAGAATAGAATTTGAAAATAGAATTAGAGAAGAATAGAATTAGAGAAGAGGAAGAAAGTCACTGAGGGTTATATGTGATTCTTACCCTTTCTAAATTTGCAATAATAAACATACATTTTACGAATTAAGCCCATATAACGTAGCCATGCAGCCATGGCATCAGTAGGTACACAAATTACTTCAGTAGTGAAGTGAATTTATAATTTCCCTTACAACTTTGTTCTTAGGTTTATTTTTGCTACCTTTTAAAGGTGGTTCATTCCCAGCTCAAAGTTTCCTCCTCTGGAAAATTCTGAATGAATGAATAAATTTTATAGGTAAAAATGATGACAAAGATATTAGCTACTTGGACTTTTGTTTTTTGTAAGAAATATCACAAGAAAGCAAACATATTTAATTGCTTAGAAAGTTATTTTATGAGCAGTAATACCACCTAACTTTTCTAATTTTTCTTAATTCCAAGAATGATAAGAATGCTGCTTTTCTTCTGATGGAAAGTGATAGGCTAATCATCAGTTTACCTAGAGTAAAGTGGACAGAAGCAGCACTGACTATGGCATCTCAACTCCAAGAAGAGTGTATTGCATTTATTGTAGAACACTTCTCCAAGATCATTTGGAGTGAAAATTTCACTCTTCTCTTACAGGTACTGTGTCTAAAATCATATCCTATATTTAGTTCTATCTTTGTGTTCTGATTTTAATCACATAAGATAAATACAGGCTGCCTTTGATTAAATTAGTATGATTTAAATAAATTCCATAGCAGATGGCATATTTGCATCAGATTTGGAGCAGAGATGGACAGGATTTTTGGCTCACGAGATAAGGAACCCAGGAGGGACTGGCTTGAGTGTCCTGGCAAGGCACATTGTAATTCTGGCCAACACTAGCTCTCAATCAACATTATCACATTTTACAAACCAAAGCTGTAAAGATAATGTTTTGCTCATTATTACAATTATGGTCCATGGGAGGTTCCCTGTCTTACCAGGAACTACTGTCTCTAAAGCTGATTATTTCTAGATTTTATTATGAGAGATATGTTAGCTCTAAAAACAGCATATTTGTGTGTATGTATATATGTGTATATGCAGATTTTTTAGCAAAGGAAAGGAGAATCGCAGATGTGATTTCTTTTTTTATTAGTACATACTCACGATATATAATGAATACATTCGTCATGGCAAGTTGGCAAATGTACATATTGCATCTCAGTCCTTCCCCTTTCCTTCTAATTCTTCCCTACTCCCTCCCTCTCTAGATCCCCTTTCCATCTCCAGGAGGACTACCTCCCTGTTTCCTATTATCTATCTTTTATTTTACTCTTTAAATTACTTACATTTTGTATTTCTCATGTAAGAGAAACCATGCAATATTTAACCTTCTGTGTCTGGTTTATTTTGCTTAGCATTAATGGTCTCAAGGTGCATATATATGATTTCTGTTTGACTTCATATAGTAAATGATGACTATTTTGCTGTTAGCCAGACTTTCACACTTGTTATGCATTTTAGTGAATTCTTATTAAAAAGCAGTTTCTATGTTTCATAGTCACAAGCAATGAGCAGCACAGCTGATCTGTTGGACAAAATTTTAAAAGCAATTGAAGAAAATATTACCACTGAAAATAGTTGCTCTCTTCTTATGGCTCTGGACACATTACTGAACTCTGAAAGTATAAAGGAAATGGTACTGTATGTAATATAATTCATTAAAATAATGTTATATCTCTGAAATTAGGCAGTAGACACCTAGGGGTGATTATCGTCTTTTGTGTGTTTGGAATTTTTCATAATAAAAAAATTTTTAATACCATTTACCTTCAAATGGACTTTTTATAAAAGTTTAAAATTTAGCAGTTTAGCTCATTAATTCTAAACATAGCTTTTGGTAGTTAGCAATATTATTTGGCACAGTGTAACTCCAGTATTTCTCTCTGGTCACTACATTAAATTTTCAGATATAAAATATATTTAAGAATTTTAATCATTAGTGCCTTTTATTTTTATAATATATTCTTAATTCCTTTTTCTCTTCAAACATCATATTTTAAAATTAGATTGACAAGGAAAAAGCAACTTAAGCACTGTATTGAGTTTTTTTTTTTTTTGGTGCCGGGGATCGAACTCAGGTCCTTGCGCTTGCGCAGCAGGCAGTGAAACCACTGAGCTAAATCCCTGGCCCCAGCACTGTATTGTTTTTAAGTGCAACTGATCTATAATAATATACTAATTATAAATTACCATTTTTATTGTGTAAGAATAAAAATTTTAACATACTTATTACTATTGCATAGAGTATTTGACCTTGTAATGTCATAGATAATTTTAAAAGGCTATGGAAGATATTCATATAAAGGTTATTGGTGCTTTAAAATAATGTTTGGCTGAAAGGGTAAGATTTAGCTTCACATTCGCTATAAAATTCTAATTAATAAGCCTTTATAAATAACTTGTACCCTGTGATCTTAAAAATCCAAGTGATGACATCATTGATCTAGTTTAGGAGTAAGTAGATTCAGAAAGGAATAATGACTGGTTGCTATGACAATGTGGCTCTCACCAGCTGCTGATTTGTTGCTTGAACACAGGGTTTTACGTGCAAGATCCAAGCTCTGCGTGATAAGCTGTGGATCTTCCTGGTTCAGTCTTTCTATGCTGTTCGGCACACAGAAAGCTGGAAGCTGATGAGCACAGATGATCAACAGAATATTCAAGCAGGTATTTTTTTAAAAATTCTCATTTTGTGATCTTTGTGACAACAGATATTTGAGGATGTTCTGATAAGCAGATTAACATTTGTGTGCTTCTGTTCAATAATAGAGTGCTAATCAAAACTAGTGACAGTAGGTTAGGCAGTTTTAACCATGTTTTTTCCCTTTCTTAGAAAATGAAACTCACTTCCTTTATATATGCATATTGATTTTTAATCCTCTTGTATAGTAGCAATAATATTCTAGCAAAATTTGTTTAAAAGCATTCTTGTGAAGAGGTGAAAGTATAAAAAAAACCCACACAGAATAGATTACAAACTATACTTTTCCACCTTTTAAAATATATTTTGCCATAAAGCTTTTCCATCTTTCGTAAGATAACCTTTCTTATGGTTTTGCCTAGATTAGATGGCTTTATTTCACAATTGATTGCTTCAGTGATGTGGTCTGTGCTATTGCAGAGTGTCCCTCAGGAGCTGCAGAGTGGTCTCTGACATTAATAGGTACCATTTGAAACATTAGCATTAAACAAAAGATGTATATTGCTCAAAATGTGTGTTTTAAAATATCAAAATAAAATTTGAAAATGTGGAACTAAAAATGGCTTCATGACTATTTTTGGGTTAAAGCAGGTGCTTTAGAAAAAATACTGACATATTCAGCAAGTGTACTTTTACAACCATTTAAAGCTAAGAGACTGTTTTATGAAGGAAATATTTTTGTCCTATAAAACATGGAAGCTATATGTGATAAAAATGTATTCTTGATAATACATAAGTGTGTTGTTTAGTGGAATAATCAAAATGTAACCTGCTCTATCTTGCATTATAAGTATAACATAATAGTGCAGCTAGATGTGATTTGAAGAGCACTTCTCAAAGAAATTCCATTTTTTAAATAACAAAAATCATGAGATCTTTAAAAATTGAAATATTTTGCTTGAGACTATTTCTGTGTTGATTTTTAGATGATAGTTTACTAAAAAATCTGTACAATGTGAAGAAATAAAATAAGAACAGCATTCCTGAGTAGGTGTCCTTCAGCTCTCTTCTGATTGGTAGCAAACTTTGCTTTTCTGTATTTTAGATTTCATATTTAAGTTGAACTTTAATCTTCTTTAATTCTTCAAAGTGCTAAGTAAAACTACATGTAAATACACATATATACAAATATCTAAACAAAATGTCATTGATAATCTAGCTAATTATCACAAAAACCTTTTCACTTTATTATATTGCATCAGTGTGATATTTTAAAATCTTAAATATGTTGAATTATAATGAATTCTGACTTACGCTAATTATTGCATTACAAAACCCAGGTCTGGGTTGCCTTAGTTGTAACATTTTTGATGTTCTACCTGAGTTACTGACCTTGGGAAGAAATTTTTATTAATGTCTTAATATATATTATTGTGTAGTCATTTGCTTATTGCAAATCAGTCTTTACAATGCCATTTTCAGGATCTTGCTTTGTCCTACATCTCTATAGACTATAGGTTGTGGAAGATGCATGATAGCATTACAGATAATTTAATATATTTTATTAGCTGTTTTTTAAAAAGTCAAATTTTGGAAAAATATATCTTAAAGCACCATAACTTACAAAAGAAAGAAATGCATTAGCCAAATTATATTTTATGAGTTCTCTAATAATTGTCATATAGACCTAACATAAAATGAATTTTTATTTAATTCTAAAAAGAATGATGAGTTTGGGGATTGTGTATTGTTTTATTTTCAACAGAGCCCTATTTTTCCTCTTTTCTTTCCTCTTTCTGCATGATAGACCTGCAAAACCAGAAAATATTTTTAGTTAGTATCAGTGGAATATCTTTATAGTTCTTAGTAGAAATATTTTCTCATATTTAATTGTTAATAAAATATCACATTTGCCATAATTTCTAATTTTTTAAAATTTGGAAAACTAAATGAAATCAGTTTAAAAATGCAGTTTGAGAACATTCTGAGTTTTTTTGGTAAATATATTAATTTTCTCTCAGATTGTGCATTTCTATTTTTTTTTTTTTTTTTTTAGTGCCAGGGATCAAACTTGGGACCTTGTGCTTGCGAGGCAGGCAGCAGCACCACTGAGCTAAATCCTCGGCAGATTGTACATTTCTTATTTAGTAATTTTTAAAACAAGATCACAGGGACTAGAGAATAAGATTGAAAATAAGATTCTGTTTAAAAAATTCTATAAAACAGGGAATTGTGTTATATACTAGATGGATTTTTTTTAAATTTCCATCAAAATACTGTATAACCTTTTGCTGCTAGCTTTCTATTTTTTCCTTAGTTCTGTGGTAATAAATGCTTCCTGTAAGAATAAATTGCTATTTCTTTCTACAGCTGCATTTGACAAAGGTGATGACCGAAGACTTGGCAAAAAGCCTATATTCAGTAGCTCTCAGGTAAATTTTTCTAAATTTTAATATCTCCAAATAAGAAAATATACCAAATGTTATTGTTTTCTATTTCAAAATATTTTAAAATCTGTTCATTTATTAATTAAAGCTAACTATTGATGAAAATAACTTTAAATCTTTTTAAAGTGAATATTTATTTATTTATTTTTTTTTTTTTTTAGCTACTGGGGATTAAATCCAAGGATTGCTGAGCTGTATTCCCAGTTCTTTTTATTTTTTCATTTTGTGTCAGGATCTCACTAAGTTGCCTAGGTTGGCCTTGAACTTATGATCTCCTGCCTCAGCATCACAAGTAGCTGGTATTACAGGCATGTATCACCATGCCTGGTTGATAATGAATTCTTTATATCTAGCTGGCGTGAAAAGTATCTACTTTTTTCATTTCCTTGAAAACCTTTTTGGCAAGTAATGTAGTGGAGCTATTCCAGTAGGTTAGGAAATCTTTAAAATTCTAGACCTAATTCAATATTTATTTTTCTAATTAATTCACATAATATTGGTGTGAAAAAAGCAATTAGTACCAAGAATAGAGTTATGTTTTACTGTAAAAGTTGTTTGGTGTACTATATAAAGTATCTAAAATAGTCAAACTCTTAAAAACAAAGTAGAATAGTGACTGCCAGAGACTAGAGGGTGAGATCAGATACAGAAAAAGACAGTTATTAAGTGAGTATACAGTCTCAGTTTTGCAACATACGAAGATATTAGAAATATGGCATACAACAAAGTGCATATAGTTACATTATATACTATGTTTTAAAATTTAATATAGTAAATTGTGCTGTTTTTTTAACACTACACATACTCATCACTTGATGTATTTGTTATAACCTAAAATACATTTTTCTTCTCCAAAAATGTTATTAATAATGGATAAAGTTCCAAGCTAACTGGTAGCTGCTCATGTAATCAATAATATATTTGAAGTAGAAAATTATACTAACCTACTATGTACATTACAATGATAATATGAAAATATATATATTAGAGTTTCAGTTTGGAATGCAAAGAATGTACTGCCCTTGCAGAGTGGAATAGGGAGTTCTGTTTTCTTTTTATCATTCTGTAGATAGAAATTAACACACCCCAAGCCATAACTGAGCTTTTGTGGCTTAAGGCAGGGGTCAAACTCTAAATTTCTTATTTGAGAAATTATGGGATATGGGGCTATTTGCCAGTAAATCCCCTAGGACTGTTTTCTAGAGTGTGTTTTGCAATATACTAGCTCCATCATATGTCCTACCGAAGAACATCTAGCATCAACGTAAATTTAAAAATTACTACATATAATAGCTCTTCTTAGACCCTGGTAATGAAAAATATGCCTTAAAAGTGCTGAGAAACACTACAGTAAGAAATACTTTGGATTGTTCACCCAAAATTTCTTATTATTCAACTATGGAACACCACTCTGCTCCCTCTGTATTATATGATACAATTCCCTATTTCTTCTAGAAAATGGTACCTTAGAACATTATTTTAAAATGTACTTAATTCACTGTAATCTCTATTTTTTTTTAAGAATTAGCATATCTTCCTTCCTTTCCCCTATTATCAACTAGGCCTTTCCTCCTTCCTTGTCTCACAAGAAAGTAGAAGATTCTTATTGTTCTTCTTTATATTCCTGACTTGAAGATTTTTCTAAGTGCTTTTGCAATTAACAACAGTGGAAAGAATTCAGGATAATAAGTTTCCCTAAGGAGGCAGTGGTATTCTGAAATTGATTCTGGATATAAAATATCTGTTAAAATCCTAGAATACTATTCTAAGGAGGTCAGTTCTCTACTCTATAAACACAAGTAATCTAAAGCCCAGAGAGGTTAATAACTTCTTAATTATACTGGATCCATTAGAGCCAAATCCAGGACAATAATTTAGTGATACCTTTAACACCAGTTTTCCTAAATTTAGCCAACATTTTGTTCTTTGTTTATTAATAATTTTATTTGTGTGATATCTGCACCCACATGAGGGTTTGGGGGGGGCGGTTTTGGTACCGGGGATCGAACTCGGGTCCTTGCACTTGCAAGGCAGGCAGTGGCACCACTGAGCTAAATCCCTGGCCCTTACATGAGCTATTTTAACTTAGACAATTTTAATGTAATTATAGAAGCTTTTCCTGTTGAAAAATAATTATACTATATCAGTTATATGCTCAGTTTTAACAATCATCAGCATTTTCTCAAGTCCCCCCTGATATATAATGAGCATACTGCCAAGGGCTTTGGTTAGAAAAGATACTTCATACCTCTACATTTTCATGTAGCTTCACAGAGGAAAACAGTAAGCATAGACAATATAGTCTTATATTTTTGTTCTAAAATTTCTAACAATTTTTAAAAACCTCTTCCCTTTCTCATCAATATTGGGTCTAAGAAAGATGATAAAGTAGTTGTATTTGTCCTTAGTATCCTTCTAATTTTCTCCATGTAGTTGTATTTATCTTCAGTAGGCTTCTAATTTTCTCCATTTATCTATTTCAGCTATTTTTAGGACTCCTGTTCCTCCACTTTCACCAGGTAGCCAATACTGGACTAACATCTAATTCTTTGAAAAACCATTCTTTTCAGATGTAATGCGTTGTGTTTCCTAGGAGCTTTTTTATTTATTTATTTAAATGAGGATTCCACGAAGTAAATTGTTTTACTACAGAGGATTAAATCTATAAAGATAAAATTTCTGATATTTGAGATAGGTTGAAGAGAGAATTTTGGGTGAAAATCTTTATAGTGTCCTTCAGATTGTACCATTTAGATGACTACCTCCTTGAGGCAGTAAATCCTGAACTCAAGTGCTAATTCTGTCCCTTAATAGCATGTGACTTGGGTAAATTACACATGTTCTTTAATCCTCAATTTCTTGCTTAAAAAAAGTAATAACTACAGGAGTGATTTCATAGGATTATTCTTAGAATTAAGTGAAATGATATATAAAAACAGTTTAGCATGGAACCTGGAAATGGGCCCTCAGAAATTCTTAGCTATTGTTATGTATTCAAGACATCTTGAACCTTTAGGGTTTCATCTCTACCATAACTTCATAAATTAAAATAGTATGGGACCAGGGATTTAGCTCAGTGGTTCCAGCACCTGCTTTGCAAGCAAAAGGTCCCAAGTTCTATCCCTGGTACCATAAAGAAAAAAGAAAATAGTATGCCTTTTAAATAATGATAAATAAATCCCTTTTAAATAAGTAATGCCATATCTTAGTCTTATGATATATGATCCAAGATGCAAAGTTTTGATCAAAATGATCAAAGACAATTCGAATTTTGAATTACTTAAATCATAATATGAATTTAGCTTTTTTTCTTCTGAAAACATGTGTCAGTTAAGTATTATATGTTAAAAACTTCAGGCAGGTTAAAAAAATTTTTTTTTCTTCTTTGCAGCAAAGGAGGCACGTTTCTGACTCTGGTGTTATAAAAAACAAATCTTGGAGAGAAAATAACAAGAAAGAGTGCTGGCATTATCTCTCTACTAATCAAAAGATGAAATCTGATGGATTAGGAGCATCTGGACATTCATCAAATGCTAATAGAAATAGTATAAATAAAACTTTAAAGCATGATGATTTAAAGGAAAAGGATGGTACAAAAATAGCATCTAAGATTACAAAAGGATTGAAAACGGGGGAAAAAGATATTTCTGGAAAACCCAAAACTATAATAAAGCCCAAAACAGAAAATAATGATAATGCAAAATTGGAAAACTTGTCACCTAAAGTTGCAGAAAGAACAGCAGCATCAGTTGGACAGAAAAATTCATTAAATGGGAAAAAATTAAGAAATCAGGAAGGGCAAGTTACAGGTGCCAGACCTAAGGTACTTACTGGGAACTTAAATGTGCAAGCCAAAACAAAGCCTTTGAAAAAAGTGACAGGGAAAGATTCTCCATGGCTTAGCATCGCAGGACCCTCCAGCAGATCTACAAATTCAAGTATGGAATTACTGACTTCCACTGGATGTCTCAATGAACCAAAACAAAATGGATCAGTAAGAGAAGAGAAGTCTTCTGGTCAGAAGCTATCCTTTTGTGATTCTCCAGGACAGATGGTGAAAAACAGTATAGATGGTGTCAAAACTTCCTCTGTAGGTGGGTTTTAGCACTCTAATTTTTGCTGCTGAGAGCTGAACTAGTGCCTTACACATGCTAGGCAAGTGCTCTACTACTGAGCTATTCCCCTGGCTTTACAATCTAATTTTAATAGTTATTGACACTTAAAGTTCCTGGAAAGAATGATCCTTGGAGACATTTATTTATATGTATTTCTGCAAACTGAGGGAAAACAGTCCTACCCACTTTAACACTTAATTTTGTTTATAGTGTCTAACCAATAAATTTACACTGAATTGTTACATATTTAATGTATTCTATGTCGTGACTGACTTTTTCTTAATTTATAGCAGTAAAGTCTCGGCCTATTTCAAGAGTTTCTAATGGGGCTTCCAATAAAAAAAGTATTCATGAACAAGACACTAATGTAAATAATAGGTAGGTCTTCATTCATTGTTTTATCTATATGCTAACTTTCTCTGAAAATTACAGTAACTACAGTAAGTTCCTGAGTTCTGTTTCCAGGAGAATGTTCATAAGTCAGATTAATTCTTAAGCCATCAAAGTGAGTCTTATACAGTACACCTGTGAATCTTATACAGTGCACCTGTGAAAGTTTGCAACTCAAATGTTCATAAGTTGAGGACTTGCTATATATGCTAACTTCTAACTAAATATTACTGAAATAACTTTATGAAGAAATCTAATGTATTTACACAGTGATTTTAAAATTGATTTTCTTATTTATTAAAAAGTCTGTGCAAAATGATGATTAATGCAGAGTATTAGAAGAATATCTCCCTTTACACTTATGGCACATAATTATTCATTGCTTTATCATATTTGGCCTATACTCTTAAAACAGAACATATGGTTTCTCTATTTTCAGAAAATATTTTTTTATTTATTGAGAAAAAATATCTTTTAAAAGTTCATGTTTTGGAATCTAATATTGAATGCAAATCATTTGTCTTAGTGTACTAAAGAAGGTCAGTGGGAAAAGATATAGTGATCCAGTACCACAAGCAATTTTGAAGAAAAGAGGTAATGGCAATGGACAGCAAAGGAAAAAGAGTGCCCCATCTAATCTTGCTAAAACTCAAGGTAAGCCAAGATAGTCCTAGGTATCATGAGTATTATTTCCTTATGTAAGTTGGTTAAACAAAACTCTGATTTGAAATTTCAGTAGCAAATGAGCAAAACATAGCATGATTCCACTTATTTTATATTTGTTTCACATGATAGAGATGAGAATTTATACTTTTACTTTTAAGACGGTCTTTTTCTTTTTGATACGGGGATCGAACTCGGGACCTTGCACTTGCAAGGCAAGTGGCGGAACCACTGAGCTAAATCCCTGGCCCTATACTTTTAGTTTTAGACAAGTATTTTGGTGTTTGAAGGTTTTTATTGTCCTTTGTAGTAGAAATAATTTGCATTTTAGGTCCTTTATAGAGAATATGCCCATGTTCCTTCATTGAGAACTCTAGGAATTACATCCAAAAAGCCAGCATTAAAGAGCTTTTAAAATAATGATAGGTTCAGAAAGCCATAATATGTAGGGAGAAAGAATTTTCTCCTCAGAATCTGCTGTGCCCATTGTCTTTCAGTGATCTCAGAAAGAGTACTAATTAGAGTGTGTAACACAAACTGATTTCAAAAATTATTTTTCTTTATTCATTAAGCATTCACATAAATAAGAGCAGTTTGTGTAATCCTAAAAATAATTTTATTTGTGTTATGAGTTAATACTGGAAGCCAATTAAAAAATAAGGCAGAGGGCCAGGGATTTAGCTCAGTGGTTTCGCCGCCTGCTGCGCAAGCGCAAGGACCCAAGTTCGATTCCCAGTACCAAAATAATAATAATAATAATAAGGCAGAGAAAAATTATTCATATCTTAGTAAGAGATAAAAATTTATCATCTAAAAGTCTTTTATAGGCTTATATCTCAGTAGTAGAGAACTTGCCTTAGCATGCATGAGTTCCTGGGTTCAATTTCTAGCACTGAAAAAAAAATCCATCATTCTGTTTGGTAGATTTGAATACCCAAAATATTATCTCTAAGACTTTAACAAGCATAAACAAATGGATTCCCAAAATTAATACCCTGTTCCCTGTAGTTAGCAGTTCTGGTTTCCACTACAGATCTAAAAAGTTAACCACAATGATTCATGGTTACAAGAAGTAAGATGGTTTTATTCATGTTTGAATAAAACAACTAACAATTTCAACCATTTTATCTTTTTCTATTTAGCTTGATTCCCCTATTTAGCTATGTAGAACACAGCTCCCCCCCAGGCCCCCCAAAAAAAGACTTCAAGGGAAGACCTTTCTTCCTCCTTTGGTATAAGAAAATCAGATTTTGCTGGGGATTTAGCTCAGTGGTTCCTCCGCCTGCCTTGCAAGTGCAAGGTCCTGAGTTCGATCCCCAGTACCAAAAAAAAAAAAAATCAGATTTTTCACTTTCATATATTTATATAAATCCAATTTTGGCATGAAGATCAAGGCCTGTTGTTTTTTTTTGGTACCAGGGATCGAACTCGGGTCCTTGCGCTTGCAAGGCAGGCAGCGGGAAGGCCTTTTACTTGAGAAAGAGAGATCCTATTTTAATAAATTTTACTAAAGAAAAAAAATTTTTACTAAGACCCTGGAATAAGAGGGAGAAAAGGAGGGAGGGATGGGAGGTTGGTGTTGGAAATCAAACTCAGGACCTCATAAATTCTAGACAAGAATACCATTAAGCTGTACCCCAACTTCTCTATATATTTTAAATCATTTTTATCACATGACTGATTCCTAATCTGTTGTTGTCCATTTGATCATAGGTGTTACTCTTTCATTTTTAAATTGATTTTATTTTTCTAATAATTTAAAACATATTGAATTCCACTCAGAATTAGAGAGTATATTTCTGAACTTTCTTTTCTTAGGATCCCAAGAAGAGTCACCACATTCAGTAAAATCTTCAGTCTCTTCAAGGCAGTCAGGTGAAGATTTGAGAAAGCTGGACCACCGTATAACTACAGATAAACAAACATCTAAGAGAAAAATTGTCAAGCAAGGACACATAAATACTCCTAAGGCTAATCCAAAAATGATGTCAATACCTAAAAACCTAAATCAGCCAAAGATATGTGAAACTTTGAATAATAAAGATTCAAAACAAAAAATGCTTCCTGAACAGTTTATACTGAAAACTCAGCCTTCTCAAAAACATTCAAAAAGTAAAATGTCAGTTGTCCAAAAAAGTATCCTTCATAATGTACATGATAATAACAACGAAGACAATGTTTCTGAACAAAAACCTTATAGATCTCTAATTAATCTCACATCTGAAATCAGTGGTACAGAAGCATACCGGTCATCATGCAGATCTGACCCACAAAAGCTATTAAGCAGTCAAGAAAAAGATAAGTTGGGGTTAGAATGCCAGAATATTTCAAAGCTGAACAAATCAATGAAACATGAACTGAAAGCAAGACAGATTTGTTCAGATAACAATGAAACGAAATTTCCCAATCACAAAGACATAAATCACTGCAATGCAACTAAAACATACAGTCATTTTGATGGGAGTGATATAGATTCAAAATTTTATAGCATCACTGCTCTAAAATCCACAGTTTCAAATACAAATGAAAACTCCTTAAACTCTAATCCAATTTGTGATTTAGATTCAACAAATGCAGAGCAAATTTATTTAATATCAGATAGAGAGAAGCAAGTAGGCAAAAAAGATACAAACAAAAAGTCAAACATAAAATGTGTGAAAGAGCCTTTATCTTGTGCTCCTGAAAAGGAGCAATTTAGTACCTTAAGTTCTTTTCAATATGACAGAAAATCTAAAATTTGTGTAGAAGAACCTACAATTCCTAATCAGTTGTTTGATGACTCTACTATGAAGGAAGACAAACATACTGCAGCAGATTCAGATGTTTCCTCCAAATGTTTTTCAGGACAACTGTCAGGAAAAATTTTTTCTAAAAATATAGAAACACCAGAAACTCTAGAGAAACATGAAACTCTAGAAGTTCCATTCACAGGTCACTGGAATTTGAATACCAGCATGGTGCCTCAAAGAGAGAGTCCTGAATCTGACACTGGCAGCGCTACCACATCCTCTGATGACATAAAGCCCAGATCTGAAGACTATGATGCTGGAGGGTCTCAGGATGATGATGGATCAAATGACAGAGGTATTTCTAAATGTGGCACTATGCTGTGCCATGATTTTCTTGGAAGAAGTAGCAGCGATACCAGTACTCCTGAAGAATTAAAAATATATGATAGTAATTTAAGAATTGAAGTAAAACTGAAAAAGCAAAGTAATAATGATCTTTTCCAAGTTAATTCAACAAGTGATGAAGAGATTCCTAGGAAAAGGCCAGAAATTTGGTCTCGATCTACAATTGTCCACCCTAGGGAAAAAGAAAATATTCCACGAGGCAGTATCCAGTTTACTCAAGAAATAGATCAGGTTTCTTCTTCAGCAGATGAAACAGAAGATGAAAGATCTGAAGCTGAAAATGTTGCGGAAATTTTCTCTATAACTAATCCAGCTCCTCAGCAGTTTCAGGGGATAATAAACCTAGCTTTTGAAGATGGAACTGAAAATGAAAGTCAGGAGTTTTCTGCAACTAAAAAGTTTAAAAGGTCAGTTTTACTTTCAGTTGATGAGTGTGAAGAACTGGGATCTGATGAGGGGGAAGCTCATACTTCCTTTCACCCTTCTATAGATTCTTTTTCACCTTCTGATGTCTTTGATGGTGTTTCTCATGAACATCATGAAAGGACCTGTTATTCCCGATTCTCACAAGAAAGTGAAGATAGTATTTTAAAATGTAAACAAGAAGATAAAGGCAATAGTGCATATAAAAGTAAAAGCACTCTCTTGGGTCTTAGTAGCATTGACTCTTCAAAAAAAGGTAAACAAAATACTTCAGCCACAGACAAAAAGAACACATCAGCTGTCCTGTCCAAAGGAGGCAGACAGCTTTTTCTAGAAGATAAAAAAGTACACAGTGGAAGAGATACGGATAATGACTTTCAGCAACTCAGCAAATACATGGATAGTGATATAAAATCTCAAGAAAGACCATGTCACTTGGAGCTTCATCAAAGAGAACCGAATTCTGACATACCAAAGAACAGCTCTGCAAAATCTCTAGACTCTTTTTGGAGTCACATTCTGCCTCAGGAAGGTCAAGTGAAAGAAAGCCATTCTACAGCTACAGAAAAAGCTAATATTGCTCTATCTGCAGGTAATGTACAGAAATAAAAATGCTAAATCCATTAAAAAATACATTTATAAAATTTTGAAGTTGTATGTAACCCCAAATGTTATATTTTAGGTAGGTAGAATACTTAAGCAACAGTATCAAATTTAGATGAATATTTAAATTTCTTAATAGTATGAAAAGTAGCTAATTATTCATTCTTGTGTTTACTTAAAATCCTAGTAAGAATTAGTATCTAGTAAAAATTTTGATTGTTTATTAGTTAACCTACTAGGAGATTTTACATAAAAGAACAGAGAAAAACTTAGTTTGTTATTATTAGTTATTTGTGCTTAATTTAACATAATTCTTGACTACTAGAAATTTTATTATACATTGGATATGATTTATGAACTTGCTAGTATATATCTAAGAGGGCTGTGCAATAACTATAGTAATATGTACCTAAAAGCACTGAACTATTTTAACAACTAGATAGTACAATTTATATACATTTTACAGAGATTAAGCTTTCAGGATCAATATAATTACTATTCTAAATTTTTCAAGTAAGAAGTTAAATTTCCTAAAAGAGATTATATTTAGAGGTAATAATAATATATGAAAAAAGCCCAGGCTTATTTCATATGTTTAGATGATTTCCTGTCTAATTGTTTTGTGTTTTTGTCTTCCTTTTTATAATAATTCAGATTAAAGACCCACATTTGAAATATGCAGTAGTAGCTGACTGAGCAACTATTGTGTATCATAACTAAGATACTGATGAATAAATCTCTATTCAGCAAACTTATAAGAATAGGAGATCTTTAAAAGTTGTACTTTTTGTTTGTCCTTGCTTGCATCCTCCTTTGCATGTGCAATATAGAATAAACCTTTAGATAAAAATGTATTTTCCCCCTTTCAGAACTGACTTACTTTGGTCACCATCAAATAACTGTCTTTTTTTTCTCCTTAAGTTTCTATTGTAGTGAATTAGATATATGTGCACTTTCTATGTTTATGTTTAAATAATTTATGTTACTTTCTGTATCATAAGCTTTCAAATTAAAGTATGGAGAATTGTTGTTAGTTGCCTATGTTGATTTTGCTGCTAAATATTACCCTTGAATTTTTTTAACATAGAAAAAGAAATGCCTCAAAAATTTTGTGAATTTTGTATAAATATTATTTTTCCCATTTTGTGGTTTTTTTTTAGGGGGCTATCACTGTTATATTGTATTAATATTGTTCTACAAAACTCTGAGGGATACCAACATGTGCAGTTTTTACATTGTGTAGTATTATGAATTATTTCAGGAGACATAGATGATTGTGACACACTGGCACAAACCCGCATGTATGACCATCGGCCTTCAAAAACCCTCTCTCCAATACATGAGATGGCTATAACAGAAGCATTTGAGCAGAAAATGGAATCTGAAACACATGTGACAGATACAGATTTTGAAGATGATCAACACTTTGCGAAACAGGATTGGACACTACTAAAGCAACTGCTCTCTGAACAGGATTCAAATTTAAATATTACAAATTCTCTTCCTGAAGACTTAAATTTGGCACAGTATTTAATCAATCAAACACTCCTTTTAGCACGAGACAGCTCCAAACCTCAGGGTATAGCACATGTTGACACTTTGAACAGATGGAGTGAACTATCATCTCCACTTGATAATTCCTCAACAAGTATTACCATGTCTAGTTTTTCCTCTGAAGATTGCTCACCTCAAGGGGAATGGACAATTCTGGAACTAGAAACTCAACATTAAAAGTCTTAACAATTTGGAAAATTTAAACTATGCCATCCGTTTATTTTTTGATGTCTATATTATATCTAAATTATAATTGCATTAGACAGATATAGACTGTCCTTAGCACTGAGGGAGTTTTCCAGATTATTGAGATAAACATAGTTTATTAAAATGATATCACATGTATAAAAATGTTTTTCTAAAGTTTTTGAGCATGTTTTCTATGATTATTAGAAAAATTAGAAGATTCATAAGGAAACCCTTGCCTCAGTTTTCCTTTCCTACCTGATCATCTGTTCACTTGTTCATTATTCGAGAATTTAAAGTAGGAATGCACAAGTAGATCATTCCCTTTTCCCCTTTTTGCTCTGCCTATGGTACCATAGTAATTTAACAATAAAAAACTTAATATGCTTGTGTCTGTTTATATAAAGTTAATATTGAATAATAGTCACGCTCAGGTTGGGATGATTTACACTACAGCTGAGTGTTGGGGAAAAAAAAAGAAAGCTCAGCTTTCTCAACAGTTCAAATCCAGGAGATTGTGAATCAAGTGTGCCTCAAATTTCAGACTACATTATGAAAAAAAAAGAGAAATGAGGTTTCCTGCATCTCTTTTTTTGGAGCTCTATCCATAGAGAGCCATCTGTCTTTGTTCAAAGGCATTGTGAAAACTTTCTGTCTTACCTACGTAGATCCCCTTAATCGCTTTCCATTTTACATTTCATGCTAGGAATATTTTGGAACTGTGCCTGCAGTAAGCTAGCACCAAATATTAATATGAAAATGAGTGCATGGGGCAACTGAGGGATTGCTGAGTTTTCTCTGTATGTGTATGTGTGTGTGCTCATGTACTCTTTCGTGTTGTGTTTAGTTTAGCTCTCTCTTATGAACCATGTTTTTAGCATTATTTGCTCTGGAACTCTTTGGACTAGTGCTTCATCATTCAACAAACATTGAAAAGTAATTGCTAATATTTATTTAGTACTTATATGTTAGACACTATGCTAAGTACTTTATGCATCAGCACAATTCTCACAAGAGTTTTATGGATAACTGGGAATTTGCTTGATGATAAAGCAATCCAATTACAACAGCACATTAAGAACTAATGACTAGGATAGCCATTAAGTATGGGGAAGAAGAGTGTAGGAGACAGAGTTGAAAAACTAAACTGGAGCTGGATTCTGAAAGTTATTAAATACTATCTTCAAAGTGTTTACATATTCTAAGCCTTGGATTTAGTAAGCAGTGTGTCTTCTCCCATTATGCATGACTTAGTTTTAACTCTCAGTAGAAAGTTTGCATGTTCTTGGAAAATAACCACCTACATCACAAAGAGTAATCAAAGTTGTTTTTTGGTTTGTTTTTTTTTAGTATTTAGGTAGCATGACTGGGTATATTTTAGAATAATAACTTTGAGCAGTCATGAAGATAGCCTGTTTTGGAGAAGTATCCAAACCCGTTAGGAGTAATTATAATAATTTTGTCAACCTTAGAAATGGGGAATGGAGAAGGATTTGGTAACAGAGACATTTAGGTAGGTTGAGATTTTTGGACTTGAAAAATTATCAGATGGTGGGAAAAGATGGAAAGGAGTTTTTAAATTTCTACTGTTCCAAGAATTTTACCTGGACTAGGAATAAAAAGCATAGTACCTTGCCTTTGAGTTTTCATTATAGTACACAAGAGATTGTTAAACAGAAATGGCAAAACTATAATGTTAAGTGTCACCATAAAGCTCTGTACAAAGTATAATTGATGTATAAAAGAAGTGATAGAGGGGTACTTGGATAGACTTCTGTACTGTCTAATAATTAATTGGAATTCACAAGACCCTAAGATACACACTTTTGGCAGAAAAGAAGCCCAGAGACTGTAATTATAGTTGCTCCATAAGCTGAAAGAAGGGAGTAGATGGGAAGGTCAAGAGTTGAAGCTGGACAAGGAAAGAACATGATCAGATTTCCTTTGTACAAAGATCTCTGGCAGCAGTATGTAAGAGAGGGGAAGAGGATGTGAAGGGAGGGGGAGTAATGAGTTTTTTTGTAATAATCAAAGCTTGAATAGGGCAGTGCCACAGAGAAGAATGGAAACAGACCTGAGAAGTGGAATTGAAAAAACTAGGACTGTTCACATGTGGCAGTGAAAGGAATCCTCTTTAACAGATTTAGGTTTCTGACTAGGCTGCCTGGGTGTTTGATGATGTCATCAACCGAAAATTGAAGCAAGTGTAGGAGTGAAGATGAGTTTAATTTGGGACATTGAGTTTAAGAAGCCTGCAGGACATTCAAAGAACTGAGGACAAAATACTTTTGAATAGTCAGAAAAGCCTATCAAGGGTACTGAAAAAGGAATAGTCTGAGATAGAAGTAGGAGGCCAAGGTGAGGAGAAAAGAGTAGTGAATGTATAACTTGCTACGAATCAAAGAAGGGAAAGTCAAGGTACCCAACTCTGACCTATCAAATAAATTCATGTGGATTTTTGAAGGTTTCTTTTAAATCAGTGTTAGCAAGAGAACAAGTTTGAGATCTTGTTTTGCAAGTGCAAGTTATTTTTAAAATAAACAATTAGGTAATTCTATATCAAGAATGTTCATAACTTCATATCCTTAACCTAATCCTTTCCCCTCTTGGTATCTAACAGTAACAATTAAGAAAAGTCTCAGATGAGGTTTGCCTACAAAAATGTACACTGGAGAGCTAGATATTAGTGAAAACTGAAAAGTAGGCAAACATCAACAGCAGAAGAAAGGCTATGCAGTGTTTAAAATAGTTTCCAAAAATCTGTTTAGTGACAAGGGAAAGTACTTAGAAGAAAGAAGTCCAGATTGTGTATATATACACATATATGTATATAAACGTATGTATATACGTATATATGTGTGTGTGTATATATATATAGTGTCCCAAATTTGTGTGCAGAGACATTTCAGATCTACCCTCAGCAAATCTCAAGTATATTATAGTGTACTAATATGGTCACCAAGCTATGCATTAGCTCTCTAAAATTTATTCATCTTGCATAACAAAGTTAGTTCCCTTTGACCAACATCTTTCCATTTCTCCAGCCCCTGACAACAACCACCATTCTGTTATCTGCTTCTTTGAGTTTGATTTTTTTTAGATTCCATTTGTCTTTTTCTGCCTTGCTTACTTCATTTATCAATATCACAAAGAATAGGGTATCCTTTTATAAGACTGATTAATATGCCGTTTTATATGCACCACATTTTCTTTATCCATTTATCTGTTGGACACTAGGTTGAATCCCATATCTTGGCTATTATAATTAATAATGTAGTAGACATAGTGTACAGATATCTTTGAGATACTGATTTCATTTCCTTCAGACATATAGTATTCCCAGAAATGAAATAGCTGGATCTTAATGGTAGTTCTTTTTTCTTTTTTTTTTTTTTTGAGGAATCTCCATCCTCTTTTCCATAATAGCTATATCAGTTTAGATTCCCACTAGAAGTATACAAGAACTACCCTTTCTTCACATCCTTGCTAACATTTGTTGCCTTCTGTTGTTGATAGTAGCCATTTTAACAAGTATGAAGTGATTTCTGATGGTGCTTTTAATTTGTAGTTCTCTGATAATTAGTGATGTTGAACACTTTTCTCATGTACCTTTTGGTAGTTTGTGTATGTACTTTTGAAAAATGTCAATTTAAGTCTTTTGCCCATTTTATAATCAAGTTATTATTTGTTGTTGTTGTTGAGTTATTTGGGTTCCTGATATGTTTTGAATATTAACCCTTTATCAGATGTATGGATTGCAAATATATTCTTCCATTCTGTAAGTTATCTCTTCACTCTGTCAATTGTTTCTTTTGTTGTACAGAGATCTTTTAGTTTGATAAAAGCCCATTTTTCTATTTTTTGTTTTTGGTAGCTGTGATGTCCCATTTTTTTAAAATGGTGCCTAGATCAACATCAAGAAGCTTTCTCCCTGTGTTTTCTTCTGGTAGTTTCATAGATTCAGGTCTCACATTTAACATCATAATCCATTTTGAGTTGATTTGTATGTATAAAGTGAAGTAAAGGCCTGATCTCATTCTTCTGCATGTAGATGGCCAATTTTCCCAGCACCATTTATCAAAGAGATTATCTTTTCCCCATTGTGTGTTTTGTGTGCCTTTGTTGAAGATGAGTTGACTATAAACATGCAGATTTATTTTGAGGGTCTCTATTCTGTTACATTGGTCTGTTTTTGTGCCAGAATCATGCTATTTTGATTATGAAAGCTTTGTAGTATATTTTGAGATCAGATAGTGTGCTGTCTCCAGCTTCATTCTTTATGCTGAAGATTATTTAGGCTATTCAGGGTTGTTGTTTTTTTTTATGGTGCCATGCAAATTTTAGGATTGTCTTTTTTATTTCTGTGAAAAAATGTCATTTGAATTTTGATAGAGATTGCATTGTATCTGTAGATTGATTGAATTATGTAAAAATGTTACTGGTACTTGTGCTTCAGCGAAGACTATAGTTTTTTAGAATTTGAGGTTATCATGGCTTTCCTCACGATGGTCCACCCTGCTTTCTCTAGGGTGTTCTTTTGTCTTGCTTTTTCCTCTTTTACTCATCCCAGGCTTGCTCTACAGAGTCAGTTTCTCTCTCACTCTTCATTTTTACTTTTTCAAATAAACTTTGTCACTACTTAAAAAATTTTTAACACACATATTTATCATGTTTTGTTTTCTGCATGATACAGAAAAGTAAGTTGGTTTGTTTTGAAGTAAGTAGTAGGGTAAAAAGTTTCAAATGCTATTTGAGATGTCAGTTAAGTCACACATCTGTACTATTCCCTTAAATTTGGAAATTAGGATTTATTTTTTGTTGATGATTATTAAAATGAGTATGGGGTAAAAATGAAACTGCAGTGTGTTGAAAGGTGAACAGGAAGTAAGTGTGAGCATGAAGATACTGTTCAATTGTTTGTTTTTTTTCTTTTGTTTTGAGACAGTCTTACTATGTTGCCTAGCCTGGCTTCAAACTTCTGGCCAAAGTAATACTTTTGCCTCAGCATCCCCAGTAACTAGAACTACAGGTAGATGCCACTACACCTTGCTCTAATAATGTTGTTTTTAAAATTAAAATGTTTCAGCATTTTGAAAATAAGGAGTTCAGAATAATCAATGAATCAAGGACCACCATCAAGAAAGAGGCAAGAAAGCTGGGCCCAATAGTGCACACCTGTAGTCTCAGCTACTTGGGAGACTGAGGCAGGATCACTTGAGCCCAGAAGTTCAGGGATAGCCTAGGCAACATAGTGAGACCTCTGTCTCAAAAAAGGCAAAACAAAAAAAGAGAGGCGGGAGAATCCTCTAACACAAAGACCACTAAAAGATACAGGGCATTTCCAGTGTATATGGGACACCAGGAGAAAGCAAAGCTAGAAATATGCAGGCAGGCCAATGTAAAGAATCCTGCAGGCCATGCCAAGGATTATGAGAAAGCCACTGGACAAATGACCCCCCAAAACCTCATGCTCTCATAGGTGGGACTTTGGGAAGTGGTTGGATCATGAGGGCATGATACTCATCAGTGGATTAACCCATTGATGAGTTATAGCTAAATGGTGATTTAGAAGGTGAGGCCTGATTGGAGGAGTGGGTCACTGGGGTGTGGCCTTGAAATCTGGCCTTTTGATTTCTCTCTTCCTGTCGTGCTAAGAGCTATTTCTCCTCTGCCATGCCGACCTGCCTTGGAGCCAGTAGACTGTAAACTAAAACTTCTACAAACTGTGAGCCAAAATACACCTTTAAGTTGTAGGTGTTGTATATTGTCTCAGCAATGAAGAAAGTTAAGTGGCTTAACTAGGTATCAGAAGTGTTTGTTTCTAATCATGTTAATATTGCACAAGAGGGCCAGGGATTTAGCTCAGTGGTTCTGCTGCCTGCCTCACAAGCGCAAGGACCTGAGTTCGATCCCCGATACAAAAAAAAAATATTGCACAAGTTACTTTTAGTGTCCATGATTCACCTTTCATACAGGGTATCTTAACTACTTCCTAATTTAGCCAATTAGCATAAGAATTTTAATTCTAATCTGAGAATTTCAATTGTAGTCTAATGCTGTAATTTTATAATATCCTAACATTATAAACATTTAATTTCTAAATTAGAAACATCAGGAAAAAATATTTTCATACAGATATTTTTCCCTAAAAACGCTTTTAGACAAAATGTGCTGTGACTTCATTGTTTTCTTTTAATTTAAGCTTAATTTTAGCCTGGCAGAGTTTAATTTTGAGAAATTATAAGGGCCGGGGATTTTGCTCAGTGGTTTCGCCGCCTGCTGGCGTAAGTGCAAGGACCCGAGTTCGATCCCCGGTACCAAAAAAAAAAAAAAGAAATTATAACTGAAATATACCTTCATTTAAACAATCAGAGGTCTAACATTCTTATAAGATATCTAACATTCTTACAGTTATTTTAGATTCATACAGCTCTCAAAAATATGAATAATCACTTTGTTTAATTAAATAAGAGGCCATTAGCCTGAAGTTGTATCTATACTTTGAATTCCTACATAAGAAACTGCAACCTAACTTTAGTATGCAATCAACTGAAAACCTAATTTAGGAATATAACAAACAACTGAGTGTCAGCCAACCATAAGTAGCCCAACTTCAGCCAATCTCAGGCTGCCGGCTGATCAGACCATATCTAAATAAGGCAAGAGGTGGAGCTCTAACCAATCAAGTTATTTCTGTACTTTACTTCCCTTTTCTGTCTATAAATAATGCCTGCTGTTACAGAGCAGAATTGGCTGAACCTTTTCTGATTCTGAGTTCCTTCCAATTCATGAATCCTTTGCTCAAATTTCCCTGCTAAGTTTGCAATGTTAAAAGTTTTTCCTTTAACAACTTTAAGCAAGAAGGTAAAATATCTTACAGTTTTCTGATTTAGAGTAAATTAAAGACAACAACACCTATTAAGGAAAATAGCATCAAACTGAATCAAAAGAAAGGACTACAGAAAATTTACAGAATTAATTAGAAATCAGACAAAGAATAGAACTGATAAATCTATGAGTTGATTCCTAAAACCAAATGAAACCACACAGTGGATTAATGGAAAGAAAAGCATAAATAATAATGAGGCAATAACAGAAATGAACATAATAAGGTAGTATTTTATGCTACTGTGTATAAACATGATTGAAAACCTGGACAAATTGAATGATGCCTAGAAAAATATAAATAATATAAATGGACTCAGAAAATCTACACGGATTATTCACCTTAAAAGAAACTGAGTGTTTTAAGACCTACCCTTCAAAAAAGTAGTAGTTGGGCACCATGAGATAGGACTATAGGCCCAGCTACTTGGCAGGCAGAGGCAGGAGGATAGCCTGAGCCCAGAAATTTGAGAGCAGTGTAGGCAACACAGACTCTTGTCTCAAGCAAAAAAGTGCTAACTGGTATCATTTTAAGTTATATTAGACTATAAGGAAAGAAAAGCCATCACATCCAATTTAAGAAGACATCACTAAAATCTGATTAAACATACCATAAAAGAGCAAAGTACAGAACTATAACACTTAGGACAATCATTCCAAAATTCCAAAATGACTCAGCAGTATATTAAAGTAACATACGACCAGATATTTAAGGAACCCAAGGTGATTTAATTTTGGGAAGACTTTTTTTTTTTGTACCAGGGATTGAATTTGGGTCCTTGAGCTTGCGCAGCAGGCGGCGAAACCACTGAGCTAAATCCCCGGCCCAAGACTTCTTTATATAGTACATCTATATTTATTTTTATTTTTATTTTTTATTTTTTGGTACCGGGGATCAAACTCGGGTCCTTGCGCTTGCACAGCAGGCAGTGAAACCACTGAGCTAAATCCCTGGTCACCAGCTCATTTTTATTACTTAGGTATTACAAATGAAAACAAATCAGATGCTTTGCTGACATTATAAAAAATTATCAGAGCTAATCATGGACTCAACTAACCAACCGGGATATATTAAAGTACAAAACTAATCCCAACTGATATTACATGATACAAGTTTAAATTATTTAGTCAAGTCAGATAATCTGCTTGAAACTCAATTTCAACTTCTAATTTTCAAAATCAAGCTAAAATTCTGGGCAAATAGCATTAAAAGTCTGTTGTGGAACTATTGTGCTTTTCATAGCCAATGAGATATGGAAATGTAAAAATTACCGGGAAGGAAATGAAAACATTTTGGGCTGTCAAATGTGTCACAAATGCCTAAGTCAATTCATATTAGCACACAGATTTATTCGCAGTGCATTAGCTTCATGCAGGTACTACTACCATCAGATTTAACACCCTTATCTACTGCTTTCTAATTTTTAACTTTCTAAGAAGCAGGAAAGAAATCAACAGGAAATTTTTGAGTTCATTCTGTCATAAATTTTTTTCTTGAAAAATTACTGATCATTTCCACATTTATTTGAAGGTAATATTGACTTGACATTTTCTTAGAAATGATTATTCAATCAATAGATTCTAAAGTCACTAATACTGCTAAGTGCAGGGAAGCCAACATGTAATAATTGTTAAAAAAAATTTCTCTAAATGCTTTTTTTGGAAAGATATGACTAGTTACCTGACTCATCTGTGGGAGTAATGTATCGCTTGTCTATGAAAATAATCTCATCTCTATATTTTAGTTTTAGTTACTGATAATATATCTTTATTAATTTTGATCCTTTACCCTAAATGAAAAATTGATGCATAAATTCTTTCTTTAGTAATTTGTATACTAAAATCTTTGTAGTAAGAAAAAAGTAGGAAAGCAAGTCAGAAATATTTGTAAGAAATATGACATTATTAATATATAAATATCTCATTTGTTAGAATAATGCTATAAGCCAAACAAACTAGGAAAAAAATAAAATTAACAAAAGAAGAAATAGAAATGGTTAAAAAATAGAGTGAATAATATAATGGTCTTATATGTTATTTAGCAAAGAAATATAAAGGAAAACTTACAAAAACTAGTATAGTTGGAATATAGTAAGATTGCTCTCAGAGTCATACATATAAGTGTAAACAGGAGCAAACTTTCTGGATAGCACTTTAACAATAAGATAAGGGCCTTAAAAATTGACATAATTTACTGGTGTGGTGGCACACATCTGTAATCCCAGCACTTGGAAAGCTGAGGCAAGATTACTTCAAGTTCAAGGCCAGCCTGAGCTATGTGGTAAGACTGTCTCAAAAAAAAAAGTCATAATCATTAACTTGGCAATCTTACTTTTAGAAATTTAATAATTAGAAATAGTTAAAATGTACAGATATACATATATGGAATAATTAGTGCTAAAATATGGAAATGGTTAATTTTTTTTTGCACTACTGGGGATTGAACCCACAGCTTCTAACAAGCTAGGCAAATCCTCTACCACTGAGCTATATTCTCAGCTCCTAAATGTTACAATGATATGTTGTGATATTAAGCTACTTTATTAAATATCGTTTGATAAGAATTTTTGATGATTTAAGGAATTTTCACAATAAAATGAAGTTAGATATTAATATTTAAATGTAGTATAATCTATTTATGATAAAGACTGCTGTGATAGCTTACATGTCAACTTGGTAAAGCCAATACCCAATCATTTAATAAAGACTAGTGTTTTAGTCATTTTCCCATTGCTGGGACAAAATAACCAACACCTACATCTAAAGGAAAAGAGGTTTCTTTTGGCTGGTAGTTTCTAGGATGGCTCCAAGGCAGAAAGGGCATGGTAGAAGCACTGGAAGAGGAAAACTGTTCAACCCATGGCAGCCAGGAAGCAAAGTGATGGAAGTATCCAGGGACAAGAATACATCCTTCTAATTCATCCCTCCAGTAGTCTAATAATGAACCTACTGATAATTAGGAAAAATTATCATTTACAGTAGTACCAAGAAAAATGAAATACTTAGGGATTAAACTAACTAAGAAAGTGAAAGATCCCTACAAGAAAAACTAAAGCACTCTGAAAATGGAAATTAAAGAGGACACCAGAAAAATGGAAAAGTATCCTTTGTTCCTGGATAGGTAGAACCAATATAGTCAAAATGGCCATACTTCCAAAACTGATACACAGATTTAATAAATCCCAATTATAATTTGAACAGCATTCTTTACAGAACTGGAGAAAACAATTCTAAAATTCATAAGAAACCAGAAGAGACCCAAAATAGCAAAAGCATACCTGGGTAAAAAGAGCAAAGCAGGAGGTATAACAATCCCACACTTGAAGTTATGTTATAAAGCTACTGTGATCAGAACAACATGATACTAGCACAAAAATAGACATGATAATCATTGGAACAGAACAGAGAATGCAGAAAACCCCCAAGCACATTTAATGATTTGATCTTTGGCAAATGAGCCATAAACACTGGAGGGAAGATAGTCTGTTTAATAAGTGGTATTGGGAAAACTGCCAATCCACATGCAGAAGATTGAATCTAGGTCCATATCTTTCACCATCCACTGAACTAAAATTAAAACAGATCAAAGAACTAAATGTTAAAACAGAAATACTTAATGTGCTGGAAGATAAAATAGGTAAAACTCTTGAAGTCATAGGCATAAGCAAGGACCTTCTGAACAGAACACAGTTTTACAGAAAATAGTACGAGAATCAACAAATTGGGTCATAACAAATTGAAAAGCTTCTGCACAGCAAAAGAAACAATCAACAGAATGAAAAGACAACCTACAGAATGGGGAAAATATTTTTGCCAACTATTCCCTAGACACAGGACTAATATCTAGAATATATAAAGAACTAAAAAATAGACCCCCCCCAAATAAAAGACTCAATCAAAAAATGGGCAAATGAAATGAACAGACATTTTACAGAAGTATAAATGGCTAATAAATACATGAAGAAATGCTCAACATGGCTGGCTATTTTAGAAATGCAAATTAACACTGAGATCCCAACTTACCCCAGAAAGAATGACCATCATCAAGAAATCAAATAATAACAAATGCTGGCAAGGCTATGAGGAAAAAGCAACCCCTCTACACTGTCAGTGGGAATGTAAGATAGTACAACCACTTTGGAAACTTCCCAAAAGAATTGAAGACATCATATTATAGTGACACATGCATAGTCATGTTTTATAGTATTACAACTCATAATAGCTAAATCTTGGAAGTGCCCTATCTGTCCATCAACAGATGAGTGGATAAAGAAAATGTAGTATTTACACACAATGGAGCACTACTCTGCCAAAAAGAAAGATAAACTTGAGTCTTTTGTAAGAAAATGAATGCTCCTTGAGACCATAATATTAAGTGAATTAAATCAGTCATACAAACTTAAATATTGCATGGCTTTTCTTATATGAGAAACACAAAGTGTAAATTAAGAGCAAAAGAAAAGATAGATAATAGGAAGCAAGGAGATCTTTCTCATAAAAGGGGGATCAAGAGATGAAGGGAGGAATGGAGAGAGAATGAAAAAAGAAATTACAATGTATTATGTACATGTACCAACTCCACACAATGAACGCAAACGTGTACTGCAAATATGTAAAAAAAAAGAAGATTGAGAGGTGGAGTGGGGACAGAGAGAAGGGAAAGGAGATGAAAAAAGGAATTAAGATGTATCATGTACCAACAAGAAAAGTAAACATTATGTACCATAAATATGTACTAACAAAAATAATTAAAAATCAATAGGAAAATATATGTATATGTAAAACTATGCAAGGGGGCTGAATGTGGTTGTGCATGCCTGTAATCCCTCCAGTTGGGAGGTTGAGGGTGGAGGATTGCCACAAATTTGAGGCCAGCCTGGACTACATAGTGAGATCCTGTCTCAAAAAGAAAAATTATTCAGGGGAATTTATTGGATAGGTTTACAAGATCAGAGGCAGGATAGTCCACAATGGCTGGCTCCATGCTGGAGAGCCAGAGGATTCAGTAGCTACTCAATCCAAGAAGCTGGAAGCTATGGAACAATTGTAGATGCAGCAACAGTCTGAGACTGACGGTCTGGAAGCTCCTGGGAGAGAGACCTAGCATGAGTCCACAGCAAAAGGCTGAGGAAGTTGCAGACTGATATCTGCAGGCAATAACAGTAACAAAAGAAGCACCTGCTTAAGCAAAATGGAGCTTTTTAAACACAGGCCAACTTCTTGCTTTTCATTCCTTCCAGGCTGCAAGCCTGTTGGATGGTACACCCACATCAGCATGAGTCTTCTTCAGTTTGTTGGTACACATACTAGTAATCCCTGGACATTCCCATAAGCACACTCAGAAGTGTGCTTTACTAATCTTCTAGGCATCTCTTAATCCAGTCAACTTGACAATCACCATTAACCATCGTAGCACCCTGTCACTCTACAGAAAATCAGAATTTATTCATAACTGTAATAATGTACCCATTGACCAACCTCCACCTTCCCTACATTCCTTTCACCTTCCCTACACATTACAGCCTCTGGTAAGCACTATTCTACTCTCACTCTCTAGGAAATCTACATTTTTAGATTCCACATATGAGTACCTCATATGGTATTTGTCTCTCTGTGTCTGACTAATCTCACTTAATGTCCTCCAGGTTCATCCATGTTACTGCAAATCATAGAATTTCATCATTTTTATGGCAGACTAGTTTTCCATTGTGTATATACACTACATTTTCTTTCTCCGTTCATCTGTTGAAGGACAGTTAGGTTGGATCCATATTTCAGCTGTTGTGAATAATAGTGCAATACACATGAGAGGCCAGATATCTCTTTAAAATACTGATTCCTTTCAATATATACCCAATATTGGAATTTCTATATCATAAAATAATTCTATTTTCAATTCTTTTGGGTTCCTTTTATCCCCATTCTTATCAAACCATGCTAATTTCTTTTTCTTTTTATTATAGAGGGCCTCACTCTATTGCCAGGCTGGCCTGTTACTTGGATCATCCTGCCTTAGTCTCCTGAGTAGCTGGGATTGCAGGCATGTGCCACTACACTCAGTGTAATACATTTTGGCTTTTTTTTTTTTTTCTTTCTGTTAGTGGCAATTGAACCCAGAGCCTTTGCACTGAGCTACATCACCAGCCCTTTTTCACATTTTTGAGACAATATCTCACTACATTGCTAAATTGCTCAGGCTATGCTTGAGTTCGCTATCCTCCTCCCTCAGACTCCCAAAGTGCTGGGATTACAGATATGCATCATCACACCTGACTATCTTTTGACTTTTTGATAATAGTTGTTGTAACTAGAGTGAGGCATTATCTCATTGTAGTATTGAGTTTCATTTCCTTGATGGTTAGTGATGGTAGGCATTTAAAAAATATCTTTTGATCATGTGTATACCTTCTTTTGAGAAAAGCCTATTCAGGTCTTTTGCCCATTTTTAAATCAGGGGTTTTTGTTGTTGTTGTTGTTTTAGGCTTGGGGTTTTTTGTTGTTGTTTGTTTTTTTGTTTGGTTTGGTTTAATTTTTTGCTATTGTTTTAGTTCCTTATATATTTTGGATATTAACCACTTGCTATGGTTTTTATAACTGCCCGCCCCGTGGCACTACTGGAAGGTGGTTGAACCTTTAGGAGCCAGGGCCTAGTAGAAAGAAATTAGATCATTTGGGACATGCTCAGCTCCTTCCTATCTCTTTTGTCTTCCCTGCTACCATGTGGTGAACAGGCCTCCTCTACCATGCACTATTACTATGATATACTGGCTGCCACAGGCCCAAAACAACAGGGCCAAATTACCATGAACTCTAACTGGATGATGGACTAAAATCACTGAATCTGTGAACCAAAATAATCTTTCTTCCTTTTAAGTTTATTATTAAGTTCTTTTATCCTAGTGATGGAAAGCTGACTGACACATTTTTATCAGATGTATGATTTGCAAACACATTTTCTCATTCTGTAGGTTTTCTCTTCCTTCTATTGATTGTTTCCTTTGTGGTGCAAAACATTTTAGTTTGATGAAATCCCTATCTATTTTTAATTTTGGTGCCTATGCTTCTTTTTGGTACTGGGGATCAAACTCGGGACCCTGTGCTTGCGAGGTAGGCAGCAGAACCACTGAGCTAAGTCCCTGGCCCAGGATGCCTATGCTTTTGAAGACTTCCCCCCAATATTTTTCCCAGACCAAAGTCATGAAGTCTTTCCCCTATGTTTTCTAGAAGTTTCATGACTTTAGATCTTACATTTAAATCTTTAATTCATTTTGAATTGATTTTTATATGAAATGTTCTTCTCCACATGGACATCCAATTTTTCACAAACTATTGATTAAGGAAAATTACCTTTTCCCAGTGTCTGTTCTTGGTACCTTTGTAGAAGACCAGTTGGCTATAAGTAGTACATAGACTTATTTCTGGGCTTTCTCTTCTGTTTAATTGGTCTATTGTATGTTTTTGTGCCAGTATCAAGGTATTTAGTTATTGTGGCTTTGTAGTATATTCTGATGCCAGGTGGTATGCTGTCTGTAGCTTTATTCTCTTTTTCTTAAGATTGCTTTGGCTATTAGGATCTTTTGTAGTTTCGTACAAATTTTAGAAATTTTTTAATTTCTGTGAAAAATATCAGTGATATTTTGATAGGTATTGCATTGAATCCATATATTCTTTGGGCAACATGGACATTTTAACAATATTAATCTTTCCAACCATAAGCACAGGCTACCTTTTCATTTATTTATATCCACATTAATTTCTTCCATAAATGTTTTATAGTTTTCATTGTAGAGATTTTATACCTCCATGGTTAAGTTTATTTATAGGTTTTTTATTTATTTGATATTTATAGCTATTATTAGTGGGATTATTTTATTGATTTCTGTTTCAGGAAATCCTTTATTACTGTGCAGACTCTGTATCCTGCAACTGTACTAAATTTGTTTATTAGCTCTAACAGTCTTTTTGGTAGATCATTAAGGTTTCTATGTATAAAGATCATATTGTCTGCAAACAGGAACAATTTCACTCCTTTGCAATTTGAATGGATTTTATTTCTTTCTCTCTCCTAATTGCTCTGGCTAGAACTTCTAGTACCATGCTGAATAAAAGTGGTTAATGTTGGGGCCAGGGATTTAGCTCAGTGGTTCCGCCGCTTGCCTTGCAAGCACAAGGACCCGAATTCGATCCCTGGTACCCACCCCCCCAAAAAAGTAAAAAAGTGGTTAATGTGGTAACCTTGTCATATGTATATTTTAAAGAAAAAACTTTCACTTTTCCTTGTTCCATATGTTAAACATGTGGATTTATTAAAAATGACTTTTATTCTGTTGTGGTAAATTCCCATCCCTTTTATACATAAGAGATTTTATCATGATGAAATGTTTTGTCAAATGCTTTTTCTGCATCTATTGAAATATGATTTTTGTACTTCTTTTTGGTAGTGTGATATATCATGCTACTGATCTGCACATGTTGAACCATCCTTTGTGTCACTGGATGATCTTTGTAATGTGCTATTAAATTTGGTTTGTTAGTATTATGTCAAGGATTTTTGGATCTATATTTATGAGGCATATTGGCTTGCATTTTTTTTTTTCTATTTTGGTTGTTACTTCCTTGTCTAGCTTTAGTATCAGGATAGTGCTGGCCTTGGAGATTGTTTAGGAGGATTCTCTCCTCTTCGATTTTTTGAAAAAATTTGAGAAGAATTGGCATTAGTTCTCTGAAAGTTTGGTTCAATTCATCAAGTCCTGGATTTTCCTTTTATGGGAGGCTTTTTATTACTGATTTAATCTTGTTACTAGTCTGCTTAGATTTAGTTTCCTTTGCAATTCTTCCTTAGTTGGTTGTGTTAAAGGAAAAAATACCAGAGATGAAATATGAAATATTATATCTCCCAACCTGTTAATTGTATGATATGCCAAGTTCTTGCTCTCTAGAAATCAAAGAATGAGTCCTAGGAACAATAGAGGTTAAGAATAGGAAGACATTTATTGATAGGAAAACTCTTAAGGGGCAGGAGGGGACCCGAGTGGGTAGCCGGGGACCCCAGTTTACAGAGGAGTTTTATAGGGTGAAACCCACGTGGGCCACAGACATGAACATCCAATAAGCTTACAATTATAGTCACTTAAGTAATAGTGGTCCAATTGGGAAACAAGTCACATTACAAGTGTGGATGGAAAGAACAAAGATTCTCCTAGGAAGTGATGGGTCCAGAGGTCTCTGGTCACCAACCAGGTTGGCTGATGTCTGTCTAGACTTCATTAGGCCCAGTGTTTGTTCTTTGAGGAAGTATGTAAGTCTGGTCATCTTGTCTTTATCTTGAGACCTAGTTTTCTGCTGATGTGTTTCCAGTGAGCTGTGGTGTGTTTCACCTTTGCCCCAACCCTCTCAAGGACCGAGCCCTATCTGACTGCCTGTAATATTTCTACCTAGCTCATCTATCTATAATAGTTGTACATTTCTAGAAATGTATCCATTTTCTCTAGGTTTTCAAATTTGTAGGTATATAATTGTTCATAATAATCTCTTGTGATCCCTTGTATTTCTATGGTACCAGTTATAATGTTTCTTTTCTTTTTTTAAAAAATTAATTTTATTGGTACATTTTAGGTATACAATATAATGACATTCATCATTGGAAATTTGCACCTTTACATAATCTCTCTTGGTTCTTAATTTCTCCCCCTTTCCATGCCCTCCCTTCAACCCCTCCATCCCTCCCTATTTACAAAGATTTTGTTTCCATTTTTTTCATTTTCTCATATTAATTCCATTCCTTTCTTTCCTTTTCCCTACCCCTCCCACTTCCCTTTACCCTTTATCCCTTTTCTTCCTATTTCATATTATCTATTATACCTTTTAGTTCTTATTTACACTTTCAGTTTCTCACACTAGAGAAACTATTCGGTATTTATACATGTGTGTTCTATTTATTTCACTTAAGAGTATCGCCTCAATGTGCATCCATTTAGCTATAAATGTCTCTAATTTCTAATTTTTTAAGGCTGAGTAGGACTCCATTTTATTTAAAAAACCCACATTTTCTTTATCCATTCTCCAGTTGATGGGCAATTGGGCTGCTTCCAAGTTTTAGCTATTACAAATTGTGGTGCTGTGAATGTCTCTCTTTGCATCTCTGCTTTATGCTTTCTCTTTGGGATTATTTGTTCTTTTTCTATTTCTTTGAAGTATAATTTACATCGCTTAAGATTTTTCTTCCTTCTTTAAAAAAAATGTTTTATTACTACAAATGTCCCCCTTGAAACTGTTTTTGTTTTATCTCGTAAATTTGTGGAGATGTTGTGTTTCCATTTTCATTTGCATGTGTTTTGTATATAAATAAAACTGACTTTGTTTTAGCCTAGTTCCCAAGAAAACAGGGCCTAGGGCATATTTGTGGAACTAATGCTATTTTGGAGTGTTCAGTCTAAAGAAGCAACCCTGAGAGAAGAGTAAAGTAAAACATAAGGACAAAAGTGAATAAAAGCTGCTCTCAGCTTCATTATAAAAAGCTGGTTGCTTAGTTTCTTTGACATTTCTGAAGAGGATAAAGAAAATTTTGATCTTGAAACAGGCTATCAGGGGGAGGAAAGGTGAAGAATTTACTTGCTCACTCTTTCCTATCTCTTTTCTCTCAGTGCTCAAAGTTTTCCCCATAGGAGTTAACTCTTTTGCTGAGTGTGACAGGCCCTTCGGAGCCGCTATGGGAGGATCCAGAGCTTCCACAGATCCCACTGGGCAAGTATAGAACCCATTATGGCATTTTAAATTATAGCATGTATGATGGACCCCATGGCACAGCTAGCCTTTAATACCTACCTGGAAAGCTTAAGCCAGTTAATGTTGTGAACAGACAAAATACCAGTTGAAGCAGCAAGTAGGACTTACTGCAGGAGTGGAATGAGACTTTGATAGGGCTGCTTGTGCTGGGAAGCAGAGCAAGTGCTTAGATCAAGGACATAAGTGGACAAAAGGATTTGAAGAGGTGCAAGTACATTTTTATTTAGCATTGTGGCCATAGTTAGAATTCTTTAGGTTTATTTCTTCATTTAACTTAAACTCACTCACTGCCAGTTCTTCCTATTGCTCAGTTGGCAGAAAAATAACTTCAAAAAATTACTTCCTATAATTCAGTTTGGCAGCAAAGAAATCTGAGGCAGCCAAAAATAAAGTTTGAGGCTAACATGATGTTTTTGTTCTTTCTAGGTAACATCTTTTATTTCCTTCTTGGATCTTCACAAGTCACATACTGTAGCCTAGTAATTTAATTCTGCCTGGCCATATCTAGATGTAGGGCTTTGTCATTTATTTTGCTAAAAACATGGCTATTCCTTTCTATCTGTATCAGTAAGGGTTTTTTCTCATCAGGAAAGTGTTCTTCCCATGTTATATCTGATTTTCTTCCCTTTGTTTTGGTCACTAATTTCTGTCTTTTCTCTCTCACTACCTCTGACCTTTCTCTCTTTATTCTGGAATGTCTCATTACTCAGTCAACATTGTCCCAGAATCAGGTCTTTCTTTATTACCAATATGAATTTTAATTCTGTGGTTGCATTTTTGTATCATTCCAGTTAGCCTATCTTTCTTCTTACACTTCACAGTTTCTAGATCATCCACAGCTTTTTATACTCTATTATAGCTGTAATTACCCTCTTGAAGTTTTATTTTGGATATTGCAGTAGATAATTTTTATTTCTTTTCTTTGAGTCTTCATGGTGCCATTTCCTTTTCATTGTTCTGAGGTATTTATCATAGTCTCAATGTTGATTTTTTGTTGTTGTTGTTCTTTTATTCACTTTTCTATAAGAAAAAGTCTATGGGGCCCGGGATTTAGCTCAGTGGTTCCGTTGCCTGCCTCACAAGCACAAGGTCCTGAGTTCAATCCCCAGTACCAAAAGAAAAAGAAAAAATCTATGGACTTCGTGTATATCAACATGTAGGATGGGTGTATATTTCTCCTGGTCTCATTTCAATGTCTATGGGCTGGGGATTTAGCTCAGTGGTTCTGGAGCCTGCCTCGAAAGTGAAAGGACCCGAGTTCAATCCCCGGTACCAAAAAAAAAAAGCAACAAGCAATGTCTATGTGTACTGGGCACTCACTTACTGCGGTTTTGCTCTGCTGGATTTTCCTACATCATTTTCTGACTATTACTCTGACTTGATGAAGCACATGAAAAACTGTAATTCCTAGCTTGCACTGCTCTTGAGTTTATCTTCTGTGTACCCTACCCTCAGTGCTAGACGTTGGGACACTACATTTCTCAATATGCAGTATGCTGTCTACTTCCAGTCCAGTCTATTTTCTTGGAGCTCTTCTCTGTATGGATGTAGAAAAATAGGAGGAGAATAACAGAGGTAGAAGAAAGAAGAGAGAAAGTGTGATTAATACATCTCTGGCTGCCTCAGAAAGCAGGCCCTACCACATAAAGTGATAATTACAAAGTTTCTAGCAAGTACAGACCTTTGATGTGAGGCAGGGTGCAAAGAGGCAGATATCACTTGCCTTTATCTTTTTTTTCCATACAATAATCTGACTCATACGATAAAGTCTAACTACCTTTGAAGTGAAGGTTGGGTAGATTCTTTATCTAGCTGTATATGGTCTAAATTTAGGAATTTTGTTCTCAGACTTAGTTGTTTATTGGTGTGTTGAATTTACATCTTAGTTGTTTTTAAGAGTATATTACGGCTTGTGTTTAAATGTGCCCCCAGAGCCTCATGCTGTCATAAGTGGGGCTTTTCCAGAGGTGGATGGATCTAGAGTATGTGAAGCTGAAGTTGATTCATGGTGCAACACTAAGATCAATGACACTAGGATTAAGGATGTGACTGCTACCTGCCTACCTGTATGCTGGATAAGATACAAGTGATAGAAAGAGCTGTGGTCATCCCTTGTTGCTGTGCTACTTTCTGCCTGGCATGAACTGTCTCTCTTCTGTAATCACTCTCTGTCATGCCACCCTGCCATAGAGCCAGCCAATTATGGACTTAAATCTGTACAAACTGTGAGCTAAATAAACCTTTCCTCCTTTAACTTTGGGTGTCCAGTATTTTGTCTTAGCAACAAGAAAAGTAACTAAGACAGAACTGACTGAAGACTAAAGGCAGTTTCGCCTCCCAAGATTAAGAATCTGTCAAAATGTTTAAATTTTTAGGAATTCACTTGAATTCATGCTCAGTAATTACATTGTGCCAACAATTGCTGAAGCACAAGAGATTATCAGAAGAGTCAGCTAAGAACCAGGAGAGATTCAAGACAAAGAAAGTAAACAGGACCTCTGAAATGGGAAAGTGCAAATAATCTTTGTTAGTACTTGAGTGGAAAATTAAATGTATTTTCCTTTGATTGTATAAGTCATATTCATATATAATTGAACCTAAATAGAAATAGAAAAGCTATAAATGCCAAACAATTAGCTATTTTGAAAATAACCTAACTTTTAATTGAACTAAGCCTGTTATTTTCAAAAAAATAAATTGCTTAAATACAACCTTTTAAAAATAAGAATTTATATACTCCTATAGTTGAAATCTTGAATGTCTCCTAAATGCCAATGTGATGATGAGGTGGTTCCCAGCCCATGGCATTATTGGGAAGTCATAGAACATTTAAGAAATGGGCCTAGTAGAAGTAAGTTAGGTCACTGGGGGCTTACCCTTGGAAGGGATATTGGGACTCTGACCCCCTTCTTGTTTCTCTCTTTGCTTCCTGGATGCCATCAGACAAATAGGACTACTCTGCCATGCACTTCCACCATGATGTATTATACTACCACAGGCCCAAAGCCACAGAGACCAAACATCATGGAAAGAAACCTATGAATCCATGACCCAAAATAAACCTTTCTTCTTTTTAAATTGATTACCCAGGAATGTTTGAGATAGCAACAGGAAGCTGAATTACACATATTCATACTTGAGAATACGGTTTTGTGTCAGTTTTCTGTATCAAAGGAAACTTGTAAAAGGTTAGATTTGAAAACAGCTACTTTCCTTTCATAAGATTTCCTCTGCAATCTCCTTAGTCTTTGAGAGTTTATGTGTGTTTCCTTTTGACAGTTTACAATATCCAGGTCAAAATACCAAGGATGAAACAGAAAACAAAACATACAGTGGAGCTCCAAAAGAAGATGTTTGTTCAATGTTTGTAACTGACTAAAAAGGAAAAATATTGAACTATGTTCATTATCATAGATCTATCAAAGCATTCAAAGCACTAAGTAGGTAAGAGAGTTTGCTGCTACTTATGAAGCAGAGGCATTCACAAAAAACATTAAGCTATTCTTCACAGAGTAGCTTAACAGCTTGTCATTCTGCAGCTAATATGGAAATATGGCATTGCAAGGTTTATGAAATATAAATTTTTATTGATTCTATGCTTTCAAGTTGAAGTATATATTTCAATCCCAGAGTCAATAATTTGGGCCGGGGATTTAGCTCAGTGGTTCCGGCGCCTGCCTCACAAGTGCAAGGTCCTGAGTTTGATCCCCGGTACCAAAAAAAAAAAAAGAATCAGTAATTTATGGAATTAATTTTTCATTATAACTTTATCACAGCTGCTGAATTTGGAATGTTCTGACTCTAAACAGAATGTAAATTGAACACATTTCTGTCTAAGAATTCTAAGCAGTAATGAATTAAGGAGTTGGGCATTATAGAGTTGCCAAATATATTTGGCAATTATATTCAATTTTAATGTGTCTGGGGCTGAATCATATAGGCACCTTTAAAAGCACAACTCAAACAGCCTTGTTTGTTCTAGTAACAAATGAATCATAGTAATTCATAAGCCTCCCAAATGAAAACTTGTTAGTGCAGTTAGCTGTTAAATATTTATTTCTAGCAAATATCACTCAGAGAGGCTAATTAGCTTATCCCCAAAAGACTAAAGCTTGAAAGAAAAGTAAGGGCAAGGATTTTAATAAAAATAGAAGCCTCCATTGGTACTATGAATCTTACAGCTACCAACATTCAATAAAGTCAGATATGTTATCACTAAGACATAAACCAGAAAGCATTTTATATATAAGTATGAAGTATTTTATATACAAGTATGAAGTAACACTTCAACATTTGTGTATATTTATTAGTGTTTAATAGATACCATTCTACATGCTGGAGACTCATCAATAAGACAAAAAAAAAAAATCCTTGTTCTTGTGTTAACTTCTAGCGAGAAATAAGACCATAAATGATAAATATAAGGCTAGAAGGTAACAATTGTTATGAAAAAAAGACTGGGTTAAGAAGAATCAGGAATGGCTCCAATTTTAGGTAAAGAAGGCAGAGTAGGCTTTATTGGAAAGGTGATATTTGAGCTAAGGTTTGAAGGAGGAGAGAGGGAGCTGCAAAGCTTGTGGGGGAGGGCAGTTCAAACAGAAAAGCTGGTGCAAAAGCCCTCAAGCAGCAGCATGCTCAAAGGCCTGAGAAGCAGGGAGGCAGTCAGTGGGGTTGGAACAGAGGAAGAAAGAGAGATAGAAGAGATCAAAAAGGGAATTGGCGGGCCAGGGATTTAGCTCAGTGGTTTCGCTGCCTGGTGCGCAAGCGCAAGGAACAGAGTTCGATCCTGGCACCAAAAAAAAAAAAAAAAAAGAAAGAAAAATAAAAGGGAATTGGAGGGCCTGGGATTTAGCTCAGTGGTGCCGCCAACTGTTCCACAAGCGCAAGGT
>NW_004624742.1:5518186-5538289 GCF_000247695.1 Heterocephalus glaber | reverse complement strand
AAAAAAAAAAAAAAAAAGAATTGGATCACATAGGGCTTTGTAGGCTTTATAGGGCTTTATACAAACTGTAGCTTTAATTGTGAGAGCACTGAGAGCCATTAGAGTTTTACACAATGGAAAGTCATGGTCTGACTTGTATTTTAAACAGATTAACCTGGGTCTTGTGTTTATAAAGGACTTCGGGGGCAAGGGATAAACAAGAAAACTTCTTAAGAGGCTACTGCAATAATCCAAGTGAAAGCTGATGATCGTAGATAGCTCAGATCAGGGAGATGTTCGGACTCTGAAAATATTTTGAAAGTATAAGCAACAATATTTTCTAATAGATAAGATGGGATATGTAAGAGAATTGAGGTATTTAAACTCAACAGCAGAAAAAACTGAGATAGGAAAGACTATAGGTGGTGCAGGTTTGATGGCGGAAATCAGAAATTCAGTTTTGAATGTGGGAAATTTGAGATATCTGCTAGTGGAATACTGAATAGGCAGTTGGTTATACCAATTTGGGGGTCAAAGGAAAGACCAGACTAGAGATAGAAATTTGAGATTTGTCAACATATGAATGATATCTAGAGCTATGAGTTGGTGAGATCATCAAAGCAGTAAATATAGCTAAAGAAAAAAAGAGGTCCAAGGACACGTCAAGGTTAGGAGGTGGGTTCTGAGGAAGAACCAACAAGCAAGGCTGAAAAGTGGCCAGCGAGTTGAGAGGGAAACCATGAGGGCATGTTATAGGGAAGCCAAGGGAAGAAATTGTTTCTGGAGGAGAAAATGGTCAACTGTAGCAAATGTTGCTGATTTCCATGTAAAATTAATATTGATATTTGCTTGCTGGATTTAGCAATGACCTTGACAAGAGCAGTTTCTATGACATAGAAATGAAAAAGCCTGAATAAAGTAAGTTTAAGAAAGAATGGGTGAAGAAGCATTAGAAACAAATTCTAAATAATCCTTTTGAGTTTTGCTGCCAAGGAGAGCAGGATAAATGGGCCAATAAACTGAAGTGGAAGGTAGGACCAATAGATTTTAAAATGGGAGAAATAACAGACTACTTGCTCTTGAGAGTGATGCAGAGAGAGGAGAAAATTGATGACTTAAGAGAGACAAGGGAGAACTATTAGAGTCATTTTCTTTGATAAGCAGGAAGGCATGGGATCTAATGTCGGGGGGGTGGGGGGGTGGCCTTACAAAGGATCATGTGAAATTCATCTACTATAATTGGAGGGAAATCAGAATTTGTGACTACAGGTGGATGGATATGCTGGCGGGCATTCATGGAAGTTCACTTCTGGAGGCTTTGATTGCATTTAAATACTGTTTAATATTTAAATACTAATAAAATTAACTCATATTTAGGATATACTTACTAATAGTTCACTTCTGCTGAAGATAAGGATGACAAAGTGCTAGAGATGTGAAGTGAGACATTATTTTAGTTATTTAGTTAGAGCTACCATAATAAAATGCTTTAGACTTACTATGTAATTTATAAACAATAGAAATTTACTGTTAACAGTTTTGGAGGCAGAGAAGTCTAAAATCAAGGCACCAATATATTCAGTGTCTGGTGAGGGGCCATTCCTCATAGATCTTTCAGTTGTGAACTCACGTGGCAGAAGGGGCAAACAATCTATCTTGGGTGTCTTTTATAAAAGCACTAATCCCAGGGTCCCTGCCAGATGAGGAGCGCACGGCCGGCCGCGCGAGGGGCGACTGAGCCGGGCCCGCTCCTCGCGCCCCACGCCGCGCGCCGAGGCCGGAGGATGAGCTCCGCGGGGTCTGGATTTATGAAAATATGCATCAGCTTAATACTGTCTTGGAATTCATGAAATGGAAGCATAGGTCAAAGCTGTTTGAAGAAAATTGGAAGTGCACTTTAATAGCCACATCTCCAAGGAATCAGAAGAAAGCAGTGGTAGGTGTAGTCATTGTCAAGTGATTTCGTCCTCAACAAGAAAATTTCACTGAGTAAAGTCATTTGAATTAGTGGAATAACAGTTTTTCAAGGTGACAGTGTACAGAATATTAAAATTGAACAATGACTCAGCTCTGTATTTATATCAGATTATTGGGAGCCTATCTGTTCATCGTTTCATACATTCAAGGGCAAAATCTAGACAGCATGCATCATGGCACTGGGGTGAAATCAGACTCTGATCCTAAGAAGGCAGAGAATGGAGTGATCTTAGCACCAGAGGACACCTTGCCTTTTTTAAAGTGCTATTGCTCGGGACACTGCCCGGATGACGCTGTTAATAACACGTGCATAACTAATGGACATTGCTTTGCCATCATAGAAGAAGATGAACAAGGAGAAACCACATTAGCTTCAGGGTGTATGAAATATGAAGGATCTGATTTTCAGTGCAGGGATTCTCCAAAAGCCCAGCCTTGCAGGGCAATAGAATGTTGTCGGACCAATCTGTGTAACCAGTATTTGCAGCCTACACTGCCCCCTGTCGTAATGAGTCCATTTTTTGACGGCAGTATTCGGTGGCTGGTTGTGCTTATTTCCATGGCAGTCTGCATAATTGCTATGATCATCTTCTCCAGCTGTTTTTGTTACAAACACTATTGCAAGAGCATCTCAAACAGACGTCGCTACAATCGTGATTTGGAACAGGACAAAGCATTTATTCAGGTGGAAGAGTCACTGAAAGACCTTATTGACCAGTCACAGAGCTCTGGGAGTGGGTCTGGACTTCCCTTACTGGTTCAACGAACTATTGCCAAACAGATTCAGGTGGTCCGGCAGGTTGGAAAAGGCCAGTATGGAGAAGTGTGGATGGGTAAATGACGTGGAGAAAAGGTGGCAGTCAAAGTGTTTTTTACCACTGAAGAAGCAAGCTGGTTCCGAGAAACGGAGATCTACCAGACAGTGCTGATGCGCCATGAGAATATACTTGGATTCATAGCCGCAGACATTAAAGGCACGGGTTCTTGGACACAGCTCTACCTGATCACTGATTACCATGAAAATGGGTCTCTCTATAACTTCCTGAAGTGCGCTACACTGGACACCAGAGCCCTGCTCAAGTTGGCTTATTCCGCTGCCTGTGGTCTGTGCCACCTTCACACAGAGATTTACGGCACCCAAGGGAAGCCCGCAATTGCACATCGAGACCTCAAGAGCAAGAACATCCTCATCAAGAAAAATGGAAGTTGCTGTATTGCTGACCTGGGCTCGCTGTTAAATTCAACAGTGACACAAATGAAGTTGATGTGCTCTTGAATACCAGGGTGGGCACCAAGTGCTACATGGCTCCAGAGGTACTAGATGAAAGCCTGAACAAAAACCACTTCCAGCCCTACATCATGGCTGACATCTACAGCTTCGGCCTGATCATCTGGGAGATGGCCCGGCACTGCGTCATGGGAGGCATCGTGGAGGAGTACCAGCTGCCATACTACAACATGGTCCCCAGTGACCCGTCCTACGAGGACATGTGGGAGGTTGTGTGTGTCAAACACCTGCGGCCACTAGTGTCCAACCGCTGGAACAGTGTTGAGTGTCTGCGCGTGGTCCTGAAGCTCATGTCTGAGTGCTGGGCCCACAACCCAGCCTCTAGGCTGACAGCGCTGAGGATCAAGAAGACGCTTGCCAAGATGGTGGAGTCCCAACATGTGAAGATCTGACACCTGCACAGGCAGGAGGGGCCCGACTGTCCCCAGGGCGCTGCAGCACACCTGCATGTGGCCCCTCCTCCTCACTTTCACAGGCTGCTAACATTGCCCTGCCCTGCCCTGCCATGCTCTGCAGGACACCACTGGGGCTCAGGACCCTGCATTCTTCCCACACGGACAGCTGTATTCTAAATGTGGTTTTTGATGCCTTTTTAATTGAGTTTTTATGAGCTGCATCAAGACTCCAATCCCGATTCTTAAGTCTCCAGTGGAACTCTGGAGTTCTGTGTACCGAATTGCCTATTCCTAAGTGGTGCTTTCTGTGAAAGCCATAAGAAGCTAACTGAGCAGCAGAGATGGAGAAACCCACTTTTGCCTTCTACCTGAGAAATGTAATCTGTTTGTACTCTGCCTGTGTAAAGCAGCATCCTATGATGATGAGCTCCTTGGGGTGCTGCTCAGCTGACAGCAGTGCATCCTGCCCTTCTGGATACTGGTGTGTGCGTGCATGCACCAGGATCCCTCTGCTGCCCGTGAAATTAGAAGAAAATGATTTATGAATGCACAGGAAGAGGCTGGCGGCTGGTGGTTTTGTGCTTTAAAAATGCAATATGTGGCCAAGATTTGCCAATTTGTAATAGCCATTTGTCTTGCAAGTGAGGTGGCTTCCCCAGCAACTTTGTCTTTTAACATAATAGTTGCTGTAAAGGCCAAAAGAAGTTTAAAGTGTCTGTAAATTTAAACTTTTTTTTTCTGCTGCCATTCCTTTGTCATTTTTTGTAATTAATATTTCATCATGAAAAGCATCCTATCCAGAGTTGGAGCTTCCAATGCCACAAACCATGTTGATGAAGCAATCACTTCTTATTGAAGTGAATTACTGCATCTGGTAGCAATGTAAGTGCCTAAATCATGTTCTGCATCCTTTACTCACAGTAACTTTTAAAAGGGAAGTTATTTATGTTGTGTGTGTAATGTGCTTTACTTGCAAACCCCCTCCTTTCCAGCTGAGTTTATGTATGTACATACATTCATGCTATAGTGGCCAGTTCTCGGAGCCTCACATCCTGTCCTTGGGGTCAGGTTGGTGTAGGTTGAACACATACGAACTTTCAGAGTATGAGCAACTTCAGGCAAAGACTTCATTGAGATATCATCTCAGTGGTCCTTTGCTTAAGAATTCTATAATTAGAGATTTATGTGTCAGAGCTGATATAAATTGATCCATACTCATAATATGTTTTAGATATCTAAATCATTTGAGACTTTTTGAGGTTTTGTTTCTGGTCCCTAACTAGTGAAGATGAGGAAGAGCCTGGCAGAGGTGTGCAGTACTCTCGTCTGTGCCATGTAGCTCTTATTCAGGAAAATGATACTAATTTTATATACAGTAGAGGCCTTGTTATCTGAGCAATACTGGGTCCCTTAAACTTACTGTGCTTCTGTAACACCTTTGAAATGCTTGTCTCTTATTCCCAACAATCAACTCATGAGAGCATCAAGTGAGACAGTGTCCTTTGAATGTAACAGGAAATAAGTGTGATTGTATCACAACATGGCCAGAAAGGTTTGAATTCAATGGGGGAAATCAGAGCATACATCCATCCATCACCAAAATCTTGACTGTCATTTAAGGCCAAAACTTAAGACATTGTCTTTATGCCAGATTTAACAAAGTTGAAACTTGCCTTAATCATGTGCTTAATAAGTTTCATTTAACATAAAGTTTTAAGTGTTCATCAAATAAATCTGCATATTAATAGTTCCACTAATATGCTTCCAGAATGTGGCTCCCTCTCCCTGTGGAGAAGCACAGATACTGTAATCACAATCACTGTGTGATTTGAGAATACTTATAAGATCTATTTACTTCATTAACTTTGATTCATTTTTCCCTTGGTAAACTTTGTCTTGAAAGCCATTTATCACCTTAATAAAGAAAATATGTAAAGAAATGCCAAAAAAAAAAAAAAAGCACATAACCCATTTTTTTTTTTTTTTTTTTTTTGGTACCAGGGATCGAACTTGGGTCCTTGCACTTGCGAGGCAGGTGACAGAACCACTGAGCTAAATGCCCAGCCCACTAATCCCATTCTTGACCCTGGAGTCTTCCTGAATTAATCACCTCCCAAAGGCTCCACCTTTTTATCCTGTCACATTGAATTTCAACATATAAATTTGGAGAGGATACAAACACTCAGATCATAGCAGTAAGTAGAACATTGTTGTCTAGGAGTGTGGGAAAATGGACTGGACAGATACAGTGGAACAGTAATTGTAAGTCAACATACTGAGTGATTATTATATTCTAGCCATTGCTCTAAAAGCTTGCATATTTACCTTATGAGTTGGCATAAATTATCCTTAGGTTAAGAAAACCGAGAAATTGTCATTTTTCTGCAGTCACATAGCTAAGTGGTGCTAACAGGCTATTGAAGCTTGGCTGTTTAGCTTCAGAGACTGGGCTTTTTCTGTTACACAATCAAATATTTGTTGACTGAAGAATAAATTAAAAGAAGGAAACACAATCAACATTATCTCCATTTTTTGTAGCTTTCTGTTAAGTCATTTTGCTACTCATGTGACTTAAATTGTGTGTCCCTGATCTTATAAATGAGTCTATATGTGGAGTAGGAGCTATAGAAGTAGGGATGTGACCTAGACATATGATAACTTTAGGTTTGAATTCTGGCTCTTTTCTCACAAGCTATGTTATCCTAGACAAATAACTTCACCTTTTAAAATTAAAAAACACATATACCTTACAGCATTTATGAAGAGTAGCAGTATCATGTATGTAAACTAGCTGGTAAAGTGTCTAGTAAAAAGTTCTCAATAAAATTAAGTTTTTCTCTCCCTCCCCATTCTGGTGAGTTGCCTAGAACTTCAGTGCCTTTCCCAGAATAGACTCATTTGGCACTTGCCAATTTCACTTCCAGGACTGGAGGCTCTGCTTTCAATAAATCCAAGTCTCCATATCATATTATATCGTATCATATATCATATCATATTGTATCATATCATAGGTGGAAAGTGAATCTACCTTGCACTCTGCTTGGGGATACCTTTCCTACCGCTTTGCTGTTAGCTGGCTCTTGGATGTGAAGGCCTTCTAAGCAAGGTCCCCTGGCAACATCAAACCTCCCCTGCCCACATCAGTGCTGAGTCCCTAAGTTCGCACACGCAGAAGGTGTGGCTGCAGCAGGGCCTTTACTCTTCTGAATTGTTCTGTCCTGCCTTAACACACTGTCCAACAGAGGCAGCAATAGAGCGCACCTAATTTTGGGTTTTTGTGTGTGTTTTGTTGTTGTTGTTGTTGTTGTTACCAGGGATTGAACTTGGGTCTTTGCACTTGTGCAGCAGGGAGTGAAACCACTAAGCTAAATCCCTGGCCGAGTGCACCTAATTTTGATATTAGTTATATAAAACTTACAAAATAGTTACTTCATGGGGAAAAAATAATCCACATTATGAATACATGACATATAATTTTTCCTGGAGCACTTTTCTTTTTCTTTTCTTTCTTTTTTTTTTTTTTTCCCCAGAACCAGGGATCAAACTCAGGACCTTGCGGGCCACCACTGAGCTACAATCCCAGGCCCTGAAGCACTTTTTTTTTTTTCCAGGAACATATGCTTTACAAAGGAAGATACATAAATGGTATTCCAAAGAGCGGGCTCTAGGCAAGGTGATGTTCCTTTTCCTTCCTTTTTTTTTTTTTTGTCGTTTTTTTCTTTTAAAAATTTCACCTTAACTCTAGTGCTTAATAACTTGGTAAGCTTCAGACAGTTCTGAAAATAATGGAGTTCTAAAAAGCAAACACACGAGTTTCTGTATGTTACATTTATAGTCATTAATAAAAATCTGATTCTTTTTCATAATTTGGGTAAACTGGAGGCTACTTTGATTTTATGTTTCTAAGAGTAGTACAAGAACTGATTCTAAATTTTAGAAAATTGTAAAAAGAAATCAATTCCAGATAACTGAGTGTAAGATAAAAAAAATTAATCAATTGATCAATCGATTTATTGATTTTAAAAATCTTGTTTCTCCTTAAAGCTTAGCAGAAACCTTCAGCCTCTGAAGAGGTGGAAACGCAGGACTGCAGTTGGTGGGGTCTGCGGCTGCGCAGAAGCTCAATGTCGCTCACATAGTTTGCGGAACATTCTGGAAGTTTGGGCGGTTTAAGCCACGCTGAGGACTTGGAGATGAGGTTCGTTTGCGGCCCTGGGGGTGGAGCCACCAAAAAGCTCTTTACGATTTTCTTTCTTTGTTATTCTGCCAATTTTCCCCCCTCAGACTTGCCAAGATCAAATCTTTACCTCCAGGCTTTCATGAGGTGAGGTATTTTGCGAGTTCAGGTGTGGAAAGGGGTTGCCTCAGGCGTTTTGCGTCTAATTGGAGAACTGCTTCCTTTGTTAAAAGGCCTATCGTCCACCCTGTGAATTAATATTTCGTTCACTTTAGGCTTTGTTCGCCAACTAAAAAGTAAAGACTAGAAAAGGCCGCGTTGGGCCGGGGATTTAGCTCAGTGGTTCCGCCGCCTGCCCCGCAAGCACAAGGACCGGAGTTCGATTCCCGGTACAAAAAGAAAAAAAACCACGTGGACTGCCGTAAGCCAGCTGCTTCTCACTGTGAGGGGACTGAGCAGGGAGAATGATTTACTGGCGATTATTGTGCAATAAGTCCAGAATTTGAGGACCTTGAAACTGGCAAAGATTTAAGAGGCCGTTGGGACCAAGCTTTACTTTCAGAGGAGAATGCAAGTCAGGTAGACATGAGGCAACTTTGACCAGAGTCGCCTAGCTCTGTACACGTGACCTCTTCTTGGCTGCTAGAGTTTCCCCCAGGGAATATCAAGGAAGCCTTGCTGCCTCCACCCTTGTTTTCTGATTAATTCCTGATTCTTAGCAGCACACACATGGGGATCTATGGACCCCAGTTCCTTTCTTACAGTGCACAAAATTACATCTCTTAATTTTGATTAGTTAAAATGGTTTAGAAAACCTGTGTATGGGGTGTGAAGATTTAAACGAGTGTGTATTACAGTGCTTACTGATACACATACATACTGATAAGTGCTCAAAAAAGCAACTACAGTCTTTGCATATTTGCTATTTTGGTAGTGTGTTACCAGGTAAACTGTCATTAACTAGGCAGTCAATTAACTTGTGTGTAGTAGAGAGTGGGTGAGAGGGATAAAAGTAGCAAGCCCTTACCCCTGATTTACTCTTTCAGAAACAATTTTTGGACAGTGGACTTGCTCACTCAAAAACAAATATTTTTTTGAATTTCAAAGGTGTGTTAAGCACTGTTAAGGTTACCAGGTGTCCGTGTTTTCATGGAGCTAGATAACTGTCATTCGTGCATGCAATAAATGAGAGAATTATAAAACAGCTAGTTTCAACCCAGCAGGAAGAACTTTAATTATTAGAGTTGTTCAAAAAAGAATGAAACTGCCCTGGGAGATATTAACTCACTATCACTGAAAGTGACTTTTATTTGGTGTAGTTAGTTTTTAAATTTTGCTGTGAACTACTTTTGTGTCAAGTGGCATGGAAAATATAAACTTGATTGACATTAAGAATTTTTTGATTTAGTGTGTGAAATGAAATAAGTTTTTAAACAAACATGTTAGTTAAAATATTAAGTGCTCAATAAGAATACTAAGGCAAATTATGAATAAGAAATCTCATTTAATTTGATGGGATCAATAATAGTTTCTTGGAGGAAACAGGATTTTTAATGGGATTTGAAAGAAAAGTAGTATTTTTTAAAGTGGACTGTTTTCCAGAACAGTTTAGATTTGCACAAAAATTGAGAATATAGAGTATTCCCACATACTCTTCACTCAACTTCTATTAACATCTTAAACCCAGTTTCCCCTATTACTAACGTCTTTGTATGGTATATTTGTTACAGTTAATAAACCAATATTGCTTCATTCTTATTATCTAAATTCTATAGTTTATTCAGATATCCTTAGTTTTTACCTAATGTCCTTTAATATGCTGCAGGATCACAATCAAGATACCACATTACTTATAGTTGGAATATTTCCTGAGATTCCTTTTGGCTGAGATACTTTTTCACTTACTGTATTTGAATGATAAACTTGATTGCTTTAAGCAGTGTTGTTCAGATAATTTGTGACATGTTTTCCTATTGGAATTTTTTGATGTTTTTCTAATGATAGGATGGGCTATGGTTTATTGAGGGGAAATTTTATCATTGGTATTTAACAGTGATGGTGAATCTTTTAGAGCTTTCAGTGATACAAACAGCCCACTGTAATGCACATGCCATAGGTTCACCGCCACTAGTATGTAATATCAAATTGAGTTGAGTTTGGAGACAAATGCCTGTAATCCTAGCACTCTGGGAGTCTGAGGCAGGAGGATTGTCTGGACAATTAGTGATTTAGCAAGACCTTGAAATAAAAAAGGGCTAATGATGTAACTCAATGCTAAGGTTCTAGGTTCAATTCCCAGTATAACAACAACAGCAACAAAATTAACATGGTATGACTGTCTGTGTAGACTTTGACTACCTGGCTGAGGTAGTGTTTGTCAGGTTTCTCAAATGTAAAGTTACTCCTACCTTCCCTTTCCATACTGTATTCCTAGGAAGAGGGTCATTACTATGTTCAGCCTCATCCAAGGAATGGTAAATTACACTCATCTATCTTGAGGTTGGAGTATCTATATAAATTATATGGAAATCTGCATAAGAGATTATTTCCTCTCCACTATTTATTTAGTCATGATATGGAAAAGTTTTAGATAACTTAAGAGATTGAATATTAAGGTAGTTGTAGAAGCAAAATAAGTAATGTGTTCTTTTAAGATTTGCTTTTCCTGTAACTCCTTGTTTAAAGGTGAAGATTATCTGACTCTAACCAGTAACTTCATTAACCTAACAAAGTTACCGTGCCAGGGTGAATTTACAATGTATATGGCCTATCTTGTGTGTGACTTGTAAATAGGAACTGGAATTGTAGTTACACATCAAAGACCACTAGGGATGAGATAATGACTAAAAAGGATATTAAAAAGGGAAATGCTGAACAAAGGGGGCAGATATTGACCAGACTGGTTTCTGGCGTTCCCGTCTGCTTGCGAGAAGAAATTTTATTATTTTATTCAAATTTTGTGTCTCTGTGTATTTCTTTCCGAGATTTCCATAACAGTCAAACATTTATTTGTTTATATCAATATAAACTCATGGACATTGACTTTATACTTTTTATTATAATACTGTTTTATTCATTTTGCTGCTCAAAAATTGTTCCAATTTTATTCATTGTAAGTGGTTCTTCTGCTCTTCATCCTGTTAATATGATTTGGGGTTTTGTGTTTTTAAGCTTTACTTTTTTGCACTACAAAATGCTCCAGCATCATCATATATATTGTCTCAGAACTAGAATGAGCCATTTTTTCCAAGGAACCTTGGGTTCTTTCGTTGGAGAATGTTATTGGATACCAAAGTCTAAGTGCTAGGTGTGCAGGTTGCTTCTAGAGCAGTGGTGATAAACCTATGGAACTCATGCTGCAGCGGGATGTTTGTATCATTGAAAACTCTAAAAGGTTCACTGTTACTGTTCTAGAGTGTCTAATAGTTCTTTCAGAGAGCAAAGAAATGTATGTTATATAAACTAATTTGTGTATATATCTATAAATATTTCTGTATGCATTTAAATCTAAATTAAGCTAACAGCTAACAGTGAGTTCATACTGATGTCTCCAACTCTCATCCATTACCACAAGGGTCATTCAATAAGAAATAGGATTAAAGAGAAAAGTTAAAAGTATGAGAAATAAAGTTTTAAAATGCTTTTATGAACATTCTTGTACAAGTCTCTTAGTACACATTATGTATGTTTATGTTGAGATTATACTTAGGAGTGAAATTGCTGGTTACTGGTTATAGTTACAGTTATGGTTAGTTTTAGTATCTGGATGTTTCCCCCAAAGCTTCATGTGCTCCTAGGTAGGGTTTTGGGGAGCTACTGGATCATCAGTCCACTGATGAGTTTATAGCTAACTGTAATTTGGAAGGTGAAGTCTGATTGGAAGAGGTAAGTCACTGGGTGGCATGGCCTAGAAGGGCCTGTCTCCCTTCTTCCTCCCTTGATCTTCCTCTCTGCTTCCTGCTGCCATGTCTAAAGCTGTTTCTCCTATGCCATGCCACCCTGCCTTGGAGCTGGCCAATTATGGAGTGAAAGTTCTACAAACTGTGAGCCAAAATAAACTTTTCCACCTTTAAGTTGTGAGTGTTGGGTATTGTCCCAGTGACAAGAAAGTAAGACAGCTGTTTTTCTTCATAGATAATGTCTATCAAGAACTGTGAAAAGTCTGAGATTTTACTCTACTTAGCAAACTAAAAAGCTAGCCTGTTGTGGTTACAGATGCTGGTAGAATATGTAAGATACCTGGATCAGAGACAAAGGATATTTTAAATTTGTGGCAAAAGCAGTAGCTGCAGTTTCAGATTCCTGTTGGTTACCCTAGGCTCCCAGTCTTACAGGGAGGTAAATGTGTGGGAATAACAGAAATGGGCTTCAGTAGATCCCTGTACATACAATTGGTTATGTTAACAGGGAGGAACACTGAACAGGAGCACACTTGCAATGTGTGGTAAGCCGCCTAACTTTATTCTTCAATTTTGCTTGCTGCAAATGAAAAAATGACTTAGCTAAAGCGATGTCAGTGCTTTATATTCTTGGCATATCCAGCAAAACATGTAGGGACACTCCGCGGTCATCAAAAATTATCTACCTCAGTAAAGTCCAGTTATCTTCCAAAATGGTTATGTCCATTTTCACTGTACCTGAGTATGAGGCCCTGCTGCTTCATATGCTCACTGGTTTTTTCTTTAATTTTAATTTTTGTCCCTATAATGCAGCTGTCCTCAACAGGGTTCTATGAGGGACAAGCTTATAGAACATGATTTGAGCAACATGAACATTATATGAAATTCATATCTGAGTATACATTCACAAAATTTTAAGGAACATAAAGTCTGCGGATTTAGCTCAGTGACACCACAAAGTGCAAGGTCCTGAGTTTGATCTCTGGTACCAAAAAAAATTTTTCTTTTAAGGAACATATTCATTTGTTTGTTATGGCTTCTTTCATCCTACAAGGGCAGAGATGAGTACTGAGAATTTAAGGCCCATGAAACCTAAAATATTTACTCTCTTATTCTTTACAGAGTAAGTGTGCTGAGGTCTACCCTAGGGCATTAGGGTTTTTTTGTTTTGTTTTTGTACCAGGGATCAAACTCGGAACCTTGCGCTTGCAAGGCAGGGAGCGGAACCACTGAGCTAAATCCCCAGGCCCCTAGGGCATTAGGTTTTAATATTCCAGAATTCTATTTAATAAGGGTTGTAGTGGATAAAAAAGGGTATCTTTTTGTGGTCTCAACTTTCATATAATCAATTGTAACTAACTTTTCAAAGTATCATGCAAGTAATTATTTAAAAGAGATCAAGATGGATGTTCCAGATGAAGGAAATAGTGGTACTGAGGTGTGAAAATCTAGTTGTTGTTTGGGGGTCTAGTAAATGTGCAGTTTTGCTCTCTTAAGTTAAGCATAATGTACAGTAGGCAGGACTGGTAATGTATTTTGCAGAACCCAGTGTAAAATAAACATACATGGCCTATGGTTTAAAAATTAATTTCAGGACAGAAATAGCAGAACATTAAGTGCAAAATTATTTTAAACCTGGGGCCTTGTGTAAGTGCACAGATCAGAGAATATGTTCATGAAGTTGAATAATTCTGGTAGTGGGGATAATTCTGGAAAGGAAGCTTGGGACCAGACTTTGGGAAGAGGAGTTTGAATGCTAAGCAGAAGAGTTTGCATTTGATTTAAGACTTAGGAAGAAAAAAACCTTAGCCATTGAAGTTTTCTGAACAGAACAGTGAACCACTCATAAACCAAATTATAGGAAGATTATAGAGACGTTTGTAGATTAGATCTGAAAGGAAGCAAGGAGACCAGTTAGGAAGTAATTACAATAGTCCAAGCAGGAGATAATTATTAAGGTGCACTAATTGAAGAAGGGGGAGAAAAAAATAGATCTAGGTTTGAACCTATTCACTTCCACTCTCTAAGTATGTATGATCTTTGATACTATTCTCTCAGTCTGAATTTCTAAGTGTAAAATTAGTACTTTTTCTTTTCCTTTCTATATTTGTTGTTCAAAACCTAGCCAAAACTAGTTTAGTGTTCAGTTTCTTGTGTTCTCTATTGAATATTGCTCACATTATAAATGAATATAACCATATATATATTTTTTCATCCCTAACCTTAAAATCCAATATGCTCCAAAATCTGAAGCTTTTGAGTACCAACATGATACCATAAATGGCAACTTCTATACCTGTCTTCATGTAATGAGTCACAGTTACCTTAAGCTTACCTGTGTATGGTATATGTGAAATATAAATGAGTTTTGAGTTTAGACTTGGATCTCTACCCTAAGACCTCTCATGATATACATGCAAATATTCAATAATCAGAAAAAATCCAAATCACTTCTGGCCCAAAGCATTTTGAGTAAGGGATTTTCAATCTGTGTGTGTGTGTGTGTGTGTGTGTGTGTGTGTGCGCGCGCGCGCGCGCATGCACATGAACATTTTCATTCCTTTTTGGGGGGGGTACCACGGATTGAACTCGGGACCTTACACTTGCAAGGCAGGTAGCAGAACCACTGAGCTAAATCCCTGACCCCTTTCATTCCATTTCTAACTGACCTTTGATTTTCTGATAGTTAACAATAACTGGGAAGCCCTTAATTTATTTCAGCTTTCTTTCCCCTTCTTGTATTCTCAAGATCACTATGTTGGATAAAAAAATCCTAGGAAGAGGATACTGGAATTTCTTGATTATATTGAATCACAAAACATTTATTAGATAACTATATGGAAGGAGACCAAAACTGGAGTATCATCAAGGAAGGTTCCATGAAAATGTTAAGGCATAATCTAAACTACAAAATAGCCAGAGGAGTTGAACATTTTAAGAAGAAAGTAGTATCAGACATGTAATTGTCTTGTAAAACAAGGGCCACTTTTCTCTTTTATTACTTTGAATACCTTTGGGGAAAAAAACCCCCCTACAATCATAATAAAAATCTTGTAGTATATGTGAGGTCCTGAGTTTGATCAGCAGCAGCAAATAAACAAACAAACAAAAACCACAAAACTTGTGAGCTTTGAGTCCGTTGTTTAGTAATAGCATTAATTAGGGGGCCGGGGATTTAGCTCAGTGGTTTCACCGCCTGCTGCACAAGCGCAAGGACCCGAGTTTGATCCCCAGTACCAAAAAAAGAAAAACATAGTATTAATTAGTATTTATTGAGGCTTACTATTTGCAAAGCTTTTTTTTTTTTCTGAAAAAAGAGTCTCACTGTATTGCCTGGGTGGTTTCGAACTTTGAAGTTTAAAAAAGTCTTCCTGCCTCAGCTCCCAAGTAGCTGAGACTATAGGCACATGTCACCATTTCTAACACATTTTAATAACCGCTTCATTTATTGTGTGCCCTCACTGTTGCAAATATTTTATATATATTAATACATGAACCTTCTTAATAGCCCTATGGGATAGGAAATATTGCAGAAGTTACACTCTTAACTTTTTTTTTCCTTTTTTTTGTGGTGGTAGGTATTAAATCCCACCCTACCACTGATTTATAGTCCTAACCCCTTAAACAGTGTTATATTTACACTTTATAAACTGATTTATCCCCACAAAAATGCTATGAAAGAGGAACTATTACCCACATTTTACAAATGAGATACCTTAGTTTTAGAGAGGTTAAATGACTTGCCAAAGTGGACATAACTAGTAAGTAACTGAGCAGGAATTTTAATCTAGGCACCCCATCCAACCATAAATTTGTACTATTAACCGTTATGTTATATTAGTCTGACACTGACTAGAAATCTTTTAAAAATAACCTTAAGCACTGGGTATTTTGGCTTTTTAAAATATAAATACAGTCTTTCTTTCTTCTTCTTCTTTTTTTTTTTTTTTTTTTTGCAGTACAGGGGATTGAGCCCAGGACCTTTGTACTTTTTTTTTTTCATTTTGAGATAGGGTCTTGCTAAGTAGCCAAATTGCCCTAGCTGGGCTTGAGCTTACAGCTCCTCCTGCCTCACCTCTCATAGTACTGGAATTCAGGTGTGTGCCATAAAAATCTAAATATCCTTGATCACATTTACTTTAGGTTTTGATCTAATGTTTGGGAATTCCCAATATCTGTGTTCCCAGAAGCATGCTGGGTAAATCTTTAAGCCAGATAAACATTGACTTCTCCTTAGTTCACTTCAGTTCCCAATCCAGAAAGGCATAGTTAGCAGCAGCTACCCTTGCTTCTTTAAAAGCTCAGGAAGTGCTGGGCAAAGTGTGGCATGCCTGAAGTCCCTGCTACTTGGGAGGCTGAGGAAGGAGGATTGGGTGAGCCCTAGGGTTTAAGACCAACCTGGACAACATAGTAAGACTCTGTCTCAACAAAATAAACCAAACAGACCCAACTTAGATAGTGCTGCCCTTTCCTTCTCTCCAGAAGCTCATTAATATATCCCAACTGTGATAATTCTTGTGCTCTGAAATAATGGAAAATGACTACTTCAGGAAAATGTATAGAAAATCTGTTTTGATAATCAGAACCCTTCTGTTTCACACTATTTTAAAAGGTCTTACCACTTTGCTGTAATAGCAAAGATGGTATTGTTCTAGATAATCACAGCAGGATATTATGTGTAAAAGTTGAAGCAGTTTTTACTTGACTTCACCTGCCTAGCATTAATTTTGGCTTCCATAGCAGCAAGACTAAGCAGTGGTAATAGAATAGCCCAAATTGCTACAAATTTCAGAACCCCACCATAGGAAATACTGTAAGTAGCCCTGGAACTGAACATCTGTACTTCTTTTCTGGCATAGGATAATTTATTAATTTAAAAATGACAGTCTGGATGTGGTAACACACATCTGTAATCCCAGCACTCAAAAGCCTGAGGCAGGTAGATTGCTGCAAGTTTGAGAACAGCCTGGGCTACATAGTGAGACCCTGTCTCAAAACAAACAAAAAAGACATTTAGGCTGGGGGTGTGTATCAAGTGATAAAGCACATACTTCAGGAGTAAAGTCCAGTCCCCACTACTCAAAAAGAAGAAAGGAAAAAAGGATACAGTCATTATTACTATTTTTTTAAACCCATACTGAGCTATATCTTCAACACTTTCTTTATTTTGAAACAAGTTCTCCCTAAGTTCCCCAGGTGGGAAATGAACTTGAGATACTCCTACCTCAGCCTCCCAGAGTGCTGGAATTACAGATTTGCACCACCATGCCTGCCTTTCTGGATTAAGTGTATTTGCTAGAAGAGGAAGGCACTATTTGAAAGAAATAGAAAGTGAGTAAAACACATTTCCTCTCTTTGAGGAGCCTCCAGTGAGAAGTCTTTTGATTGGGAATATAGCTATATAACTGCATTAATGAGTGATATGATAGAGATATATTTGAGGTGCTATAGGACCACAGAGGAGGAAGGTCCTAATTGTCTGTGGGGAACAGGGAAAGCTTTTGGAGGGAGGTACAAACAAACTACTTGTTATTAAAAATAATTGACAAGAGGAGGGAAACTTTAGAATATGTAAAGGGCCCATATCATAGTTAGGGATTAAAAATTCTTCAGAATAGCTATTGCATATGTAATATGTGAAGAGATAGCATGACATGAGGCTAAAGAAAAATATGCCTTGAGTTTGTATTGTGTTTTATAGGTCATAGTGAATCACTGAACATTAATAAGGGGAAGACTGATATTTATGGCTTTGATGGATAATTCCATACTGTTGCAAAGTGATTTATCATTGGAAAATTCGGAGGTCCAATCAAATGTCCAAGGTAAATTAATGAGTGTGATAGTCAAATAAATTGTGGTATATCCACATGTTAAAAAGTAATGTAGACATTATATTTTTGAAAATTATATAAGAAATATTCTTATGACCCAATGTTAAATGAAAACACTAGGCTATAAGTCCTAAATATATAAATACCCCATATATTTATATAGATGAAAATTTCAGCTATGTAGATTTTTTCCAAATTGTTTTATAGATTAAATACTGATTTTAATAAGTTTGTTGATAAACTCTTCTTTTTAAAAGAACTAACATGATTCTAAAATTTCTAGATAAAAAAAAACCCAAGAATGGCTACAGCACTATACAAAAAAAATAAGGTAGAAGATTTTTTATGTAAATAGACTTCTTGTAAAACTACCACAATTAAAAAGTGTGACATTGGCTCAGAAATAATTGAATAATAGAATAGAGAATCTCAACAGATCTATGCATATATGGAAACAATATGTGGCCAAGGTGGCATCGCAAATAACCAGGGGAAGGAGGGATTACTCAATACACAGTGTTGTGACAAGTAGGTAGTTATATTTTAAAAAATAAAATTGGACATGTATTTCAGATTCTATTTAAAAAGTCTAGATGGATTAGAGACTTAAATGTGAAAGGGCAAGCTAAAAATTTAGATGAATATTAAAAATATTATCTATGACTGCAGAAAGGAAGGATTTTTTAATTGTTATATGTTTATAATACATGATTCATTCATTTTGAGGAATTGGTACACATCTATAACATATCTCAGTAGAAGGCAGATCTGTTTATAAAAGACTGGCACTACACTCTGGTTCCTTTCCTGCATCACAACCCACCTTATGTGAAGATATCACTTGACTTTTGTCTCATCACAGTGTGGCAATAGGGCTTGGGTAACTAGTATGAGAAAAGGATGATGTAGTTATGCTGCAGAAATCTCGGAAAGAAATACACAGAGACACAGAATTTGGATAAAATAATAAAATTTCTTCCCGCGAGCAGGCGGGAACACCAGAAACCAGTCTGGTCAGTATCCGCACCCTCTTTTTCAGCATTTCCCTTTTTGTATCCTTTTTGGCCATTATCTCATCCCTAGTGGTCTTTGATATGTAAATACAATTCCAGTTCCTACTTACAAGTCACAGACACAAGATAGGCCATATACATTGTAAATTCTCCCTGGCATGGTAACTTTGTTAGGTTAATGAAGTTATGGGTTAGAGTCAGATAATCCTCACCTTAAACAAGAAGTTATGGGAAAAGCAAATCTTGAACACATTGCTTATTTTGCTTCTACAATTACCTTAATATTCAATCTATTAAGTTATCTAAAACTTTTCCATATCATTACTCCCTCTGTTTACTTTGGGATAATTCTTCTATCCATTACAAGTTCTATCCAGTTTATCTACATTTCTTAACATTAGCATTTGGTAGTCTTGAGCTGCAGCACTGTGCTACTGTATAAATTTTGAAATCCATTGGATGACCCAAGGACCATACATTAATATTAATATTATAAAAAGGAGACTCAGAAGAGGTCCTATCCAAGTTTTTTTCGTCCTGCTCAAGTAAAATTAATCCCATAGGACAGCTCTCCTATACCAAATTTCTCATCAAGAGCCTTGATCTGATCTTTCAGTTTGTCTAGTGATTCTTGTATTATACCAGATTTATTAGTATATTAACAACTCTCTTTACTAAGAAATAAGCAAGTCCCTCCTTTCTGGGCTGTGGGCAAATCGAGAGCATGCCTATTGGCCAGTGAATCTAGTTAGGTTTCTAAAGCCTGAAGTGTGTCTCAAATTTCAAGATCTTTTAAAATTTCTTGTCCTAATGAAATATATTACGCCTTGTAGCCAAATAAGATCCCATGGAGCTGGCATATACATAGATATAGGATTACATTGACCTTGTTTACAACTGTTACAATTACCAGTGGCTCGTCCAACAAGGGAGCCATTGATCCAAACTTGTGTTTTCTCTTTGCAATATAATTTTTCATTAGAATAGCCCCTCACTGTCAGAAGTTATCCCAGGTCCCCCATAATGTTTTTATCAAAGAATATTGTAAATGGATAGCCTTCCGGTTACCATTTTACCATTTTAAAAGTCACATATTATTCATCAAACTTTTCGTAACTAGGCCTAAACACGCACAGTTCAAAAACAAGAAAACTTAAGGCAGTGGTGATCTGGCACAACACAACAATCCATGTTGGCCTTGTTGGTATTCTTCAGCTGTGCTTTGACTCACCGGCCTCTGGAGTGGTGAGAGCAGGGCTTTGAGTGCATCGTCTTTCTCGGCTTTCAGCGTCAGCTTTATTGTTACCTTGTGCAACGAAGTCTTTGCCTTTCTGATGTCCTGAGCAATATATTACTATGACTTTGCTAGGTTTCCACACTGCCTCTAGCAACTGTAAAATTTCCTTTTTAATTTTAAAAGCTTCCCTTATGCCATGAGAAGACCTCACTCTCAGTAAATCATGCCAATGATGTATAATGTAGCAAATGCATAGCAAAAGTCCATGTGTATATATATATATATATATATATATATATATATA
>NW_004624742.1:5464513-5501979 GCF_000247695.1 Heterocephalus glaber | reverse complement strand
TTGAAGGAACTGTCTGATTTCTTCTTTAATTTCCTCTGTGACTCATTGGTTATTCAGAAGTGTGTTGTTCAATTTCCATGTGATATGAAATTTTTTTAGTTTCTTTTGCTATTGATCTCCAATTTCGTCACACTATGGTCTAATAATATACAGGGGAAAACTTCATTTCCTTTGCACTTACCTAAATATGATCTATGAGTGAGTATGTGGTCTATTTTGGAGAACGACCCATGTGCAGGTGAAAAGAATGTGTATTCTGATTTTGTGGGGTGAAACACTCTGTAAACATCTGTTAAGTTCATATGTTCAAGAGTTTGATTGAGTTCTAGTATTTTGTTGCTTGTTTTTTGTCTAGCTGATCTATTTATTTGTGACAATGGGGTATTGAGGTCCCGCACTACTATTGTATTAGTGCTTATATGGTTTTTCATGTCCATTAGTATTTGTTTTACATAGTTGGGTGCACTAGTGTTTGGTGCATATATGTTTATGATTGTCATCTCTTCCTCTTGGATTGTTCCCTTTACAAGGATGTAGGATCCTTCTTTGTCTCTCTTAATCAGTGTTGGTTTGAAATCCACTTTATCTGCCAAGAGGATAGCTACTCCTGCTTTTTGGGGGGTTCCTGTCGCATGGAGTATTGTTTTCCACCCTTTAACTTTTAGTCTATGAATTTCTTTTTAAATTAAGTGTGTTTCTTATATGCAGCATATTGTTGGGTCTTGCTTCTTCACCCATTCTGCCAGTCTATTGCTTTTAATTGGTGAGTTCAGACCATTAACATTGATGGTTGTAACTGATACGTATTATGTTATCATTGTCATGAGTTTTTCTTTCTGTTTGATCCTCCCCCTTTGCTTTTCATTTCTTGTTGTCCCTGATGGATTCATTCTGCTGAGCTTCCTGGGGTTGTGATCCTCATTGTCTTTTCCTAGGATTTTGTCTAAAATTTTTTGGAGTGCTGCTTTGGTATTCATGAAGTTCCTCAGGTGCTCTTTGTCATAAAAGTATCTTATTTCACCATCAATTTTGAAAGATCGTTTTGCAGGGTACATCAATCTGGCTTGGAGGTTGTTTTCCTTTAGAGCTTGAAATACATCACTCCAAGCTCTTCTTGCCTTGAGGGTTTGCATTGAGAAGTCTTCTGTGATTCTGGTGGGCTTTCCTTTGTATGTGATTTATTTCTTTTCTCTAACTGCTTATAGAATTTTGTTCTTCTGTTGGGTTTCTGGAATCTTTTTTTTTTTTTTTTTCCGGTGCCAGGGATCGAACTCGGGTCCTTGTGCTTGCAAGGCAAGTGATGGAACCACTGAGCTAAATCCCCGGCCCTCTAGAATCTTAACAATTATATGCCTATGTGTAGATTTTTTTTGATTAAGGCTAGTTGGAGTTCTATATGTCTCGCTTATCTGTCTGTCAAATTCTTTTCCCCTGCTTGGGAAGTTTTCTGCCATCACTCTTGTAAACATTTTTTTTTATGTCATCTGTACTGTCTCCTGTTTCTTCATCAGATCCTGAATCCCATCAGTCTTATGTTATTTTTCTTTGCATCATCTAGCAGCTGTTGGATTGATTTCTCATGGTCCCTTACAATTTTAAAGAATTTTTTTCTTTTCCTGGTCACCAATTGCAATCTTATCTTCTGTATCAGAAATTCTGTCCTCACATTGTTTTATTCTGCTCTGTACACTTTCAATGGAGTTTTTTATCTCCTGGAAATCTGTTTGCATCTGTTTTATGGATTCAATTTGTTTCCTATTTTGGGATTCCATCATGTTCCTCAGCTCCTCTATTTTTTTTGTCTGTATCCTCTCTAGATTTATTAATCATGTCTTGCACTATGGGCACAATCTTTGCTGTTATCTGAGAAATTATTTGTGATTTCATTTTTTCTAGATCCTCTTTCATTGCTAGTTCAGGGAGTCCAGGTGGTTGAGTATCAGAGTGTTCCATCTCATTTCCCTTTGGGGTTGCTGTGGGTGATCTTGAAGTCTGGTTCTGAGGCTTGATTACCTGTCTTCTCATTTCGATGGGGGTTGGGGGGGTGGGGGGATGTGGGGGTGGGTGTGTTCCTGGCACCCGCATGGCTCACCTCCTCTGTGCTGGGAGCTGTGGCACATCTACCCAGAAGCCTCCTCCAGGCTGGGAGCCATGGCACGCCTACCCGGAGGCCTGGTCCACCCTGGGAGCCATGGCATGCCTATCCGGCAGCCTCCTCCTGGCTGGGAGCTGTGGCACGCTGATCTGGAAGTCTCCTCTGGGCTGGGAGCCATGGCACACTGAGCCAGAGGCCTCTTCTGAGCTGGGAGCCATGGCACACCTACCTGGAAGCCTCCTCCAGGCTGGGAGCTGTGGCACACCTACCTCTCCTCTGTGTTTTTTCATGGTTTACTAGGTCATTTCTTTTTAGTGCTCATTTGTTCCATTTCTGGATGTACTATAGTTTATCCATTCATCTACTGAAGGATATCTCAGTTATAAATTTTGGCAGTTATGAGTAAAGCTGCTGTAAATTTCTGTATGCAATTTGTTTTCACCTCCTTTGGTTTAATACACAGCAGTGTCATTATTAGCAAGAGTATTTTTTTGATTTGTTTATTTTGCAGTAGTGGAATTAAACCCAGGGCATTTACATTGTGCTACATTTTCAGCCCTTTCTTAATGTTTTATTTTAAGACAGGGTCTTGCTAAATTGCCCAGGCTGGGCTTGAACTTTTGGTCCTCCTACTCAGCCTCCCAGAGTGCTGGGATTACAGGCATGTGCCACCACACCTGGCTGAATCTTTTTAGTTTATAAAAAAATCACCAAGTGGGCCGGGGATTTAGCCCAGTGGTGCTGCTGCCTGCCTCGCAAATGCAAGGTCCCAAGTTCCATCTCTGGTACTCCCCACCCCAAAAAATCACCAAGTAGTTTTCCAAAGTGGCGGTATTCCTTTGCTTTCCCACCAGTAGTGAATAAGAATTTCTGTTCCACATCCTTGCCTGCCTTTGGAGTTAGCATTGTTCTGAACTATGACCATTCTAATAGATGTGCAGCAATTACTTCATTGTCATTTAATTTGCACTTTCCCTGATATTCCTGCAAAACCCAAGATCATCTAGATTTTTCTCATGTGTAATCTTCTTGGAGTTTTATAATTTTACCTTCTATTTTTGTCTATAATTCATTTTTTATTAGTGTTTGAAAATACAAGATTTTTGCCTAGATTGTATATGTATAGATGCCAGTTGTTCCAAAGCTGTTTGTTAAAAAAAAAACTGTACTTTCATTGAATTGCCTTTGCTCATTTGTTAAAGATTGTATTTATGTGGGTCTATTTCTAGGCTCTGTTTCCTTTTCCATTAATCTATTTATCTTTCACAAATACCACATTGTCTCGATTACTGTAGCCTTTTAGTTTGTTCTTCTTCAGTATTGAGTTGGACATTCTGATTTGTTTCCATATACTTAGGAATCAGTTTGTTGATATTCACGAAATAGGTTACTGGATTTCAACTGCAATTACATTTATCTGTGGATCAAGTTGGGAAAAAATTGACTTCTGACAAGATTGACTTTTCCCGTACATGAACATGGAATTTCTCTCCATTTATTTAGTTTTTTTATTCCTTTCATTAGTTTTATATTTTTTCTAACATATGTCTCATATGTATTTTGTTATATTTGTGCATATTTTGTTAAATTTAAGTTTTTTATTTCTTGGGGTAAATGATATTGTGTTTGTAATTTTAAAATCCACTCTTTTATTACTCATATATAGGAAAGCAGTTGCCTTTGTATATTAATCTTGTATCCTGAAACACTAACGTGTAATTGCTTATTAGTTCCAAAAGCTTTTGGTTGATTTTTTTTTTTTTTTGGGTACCAGGAATCGAACTCTGGACCTTGTACTTCCGAGGCAGGTGGTGGAACCACAAAGCTTAATCCCTGGCCTTGGTTGATTTTTTTTAAAGGTAGACTTTAAATAACTGTTTTATCACCAGGTGAAGTCATGCAGTTACAAGTCATTAAAAATTTCTGAAAGTGCATTTTTTTTTTGTCAAAAGTGCTCATTCTTACATAATTAATATCTAGTACTGTACTTCATTGGGACACTATAGCTCACAAGGCCCTGACCAAGTAATTCCCCAAACTAAACACTGTTCTGGAACATTTCAGCCCACTGTTAAGAGACAGGTGTAGAATGTAGAATGTGATGAATCTGGGAGGGGGATTCCCAGGCAGGGACCAGAATGGGTAGGGGCCACTGGCAGGGCTCAGAGCTGGCCATATTCCAAACAGGGAGCCAAGGTGGTTTAAATGACACTGTGCTTGAATTATGGTTTAATTAGTCAACACAACAGGTCTTCGAAAGGGAGGAACCATTAAGGAAGGTTACTGCATTCTTTGGACTATGTGTCATAATTGTAGTTAGCAAATTCTGGCAGTTAAGAAGGTATGAAGACAACTCTTCATTGGGCTCTATAGTTTTTGCTGGACAATACATGACAAGCTATAAATGATACTGTCTTATGTTATAAAAATATCTTCATTTATTTTGTTTATAGGTATTCACTGCTTGAATCAAGATTATACTTCTTAAGTGATAAAAGCAATTTTTTCAGCAGCATGTACTTATTGTATTCTAAAAATAAAATGCATAATAGGAGCAACTTTTATTTTTCTTTGCAACTTGTAAAATTTAGTTATTTTGCTGATGTAAAATAACAATAACTCACTGGAGGACCATGTCACCTTCTGAAAAATGCTGTACACCTGCTTCTTGTATGTGTCAGAGCTACAGCTGGCTTCAACTTGCCTGGAGCAGAAGCAAATGACTAATTGTTCCAGGCAGCCTTTCTGGTCAGCCCTGACTGGGCAGGGAGCCCCAGAGCAAGGCGTCACAGCCAGGGTGAAGCGGCTTTGTATTCCAAGGAAAAATATCTGTGTGGCTCCCTGGCAGAAGCAATTTCCACTTTCACACTCATCAGCTTTTTCATGATCCCCTAATCTTATTTTCCTTCTTTTTTCCCTCCTCAATTTTTTATTAGCAAAAGTAAAAGATTTCAGGCCAGGGATTTAGCTTAGTGGTTCCAGCACCTGCCTCACAAGCACAAGGTCCTGAGTCTGATCCCCAGTACCCCCCCAAAAAACAGTAAAAGATTTCTCTTTCACTGATAGATTGTAGTTTTTCAAAGAACATCCATAATGGTCTGGTCCTCAGGGGTCTTGTGAATCCAGCTGCCAACCTAGTGCTCTATCTATAGCTATTCAGAAACTATTTGATATTATTTCTTTTTAAAATTAATTTTATTGGTACATTTTAGGTATACAATATAATGACATTCATCACTGGAGATTTGTACCTTTACCTAATATATCTTGATTCTTATTTTTTCCCCATTCCCCTTGCCCTCCCTTCAGTCCCTCCACCCCTCTCTATTTACAAAGATTTTGTTTCCATTTTTTCATTTTCTCATATTAATTCCATTCCCTTCTTTCCTTTCCCCTACCTCTCCCACTTCCCCTTCCCCTTTGCACCTTTACTTCCTGTTTCACATTTATCTATTATACATTTTGATTCTTATTTACATTTTCAGTTTCTCACAGCAGAGAAACCATTCAGTATTTATGCATGTGTGTTCTATTTATTTCACTTAAGAGTTTCACCTCAATATGCATCCATTTAGTTATAAATGTCTCTAGATTCTCATTCCTTATGGCTGAGTAATACTCCATTTTATTAAAAAAAAAAAAAAAAAAAAAAACCAAATCTTTTTTAATCCAGTCTCCAGTCTCCAGTTGACGGGCAATTGGGCTATTTCCAAGCTTTATTTAGCACCATTTACTAAAGAGTCTATCTTTCCACCAGTGAGGGTATTTGGCTCCTTTGTCAAAGGTGAGGTGGCTGAGTGTGTCTGGAGTTGTTTCTTCTAATCAGTTCCAGTAGTCCTTGGGTCTGTTTCTTTGCCAGTACCATGCTGTTTTCATCACAGTAGTTTTGTAGTATAGTTTCAAGTTGGTGATTGTGGCACCCCCTACCTTGTCTTTGTTGCCTAGAATTGCTTTTGCTATTCTAGGTCTCTTCTTATTCCAAATGAATTTTTGGATTGTTTTCTCAAGGTCTGTGAAGTATGCTACTGGGATTTCAGATGGGATTCCATTGAATCTATATGGTAGTTTTGGAAGTATGGCCATTTTCACTGTATTGGTTATTCCTACCCAGGAGCAAGGGATATCTTTCCATTTTCTTATATCCTCTTCATTTTCTTTTTTCCTAGTTTTCAGAGTAGAGGTCTTTGATTTCTTTCATTAGGTTGATTTGTACATATTTTATTTTTTTGGATGCTATTGTGAAGGTCATTGAATCTCCATTTCCTCTTTCAGCAAGTCTGTTATTTGTGTACCAGAAAGCTATTGATTTTTGTGTGTTGACCTTGCATCCAGCTACTCTAATGAATTTGGTTATTGAGTCTAGAAGACTTTTGGTGGAGTTTTAGGGGGCTTCTATATAGAGTATCATGTCATCTGCAAATAATGACAATTTGACTTCTTCTTTTTCTATCTTTATTCTGTTTATTTATTTCTCTTGTCTAATTTCTATGGCTAATGTTTCCAGAAGTATACTGAACAAGAGTGGTAATAGTGGACATCCTTGTCTTGTTCCTGATTTCAGTGTAAAGGATTTCAGTTTTTGACCATTTAGTATGATATCGGCTATTGATTTTTCGTAGATGGCTTTTAATCAGGTTGAGGTAGAGACCATCTATTCCAGTTTTTTGTAGGGTTTTTATCATGAATGTGGGTTGGATTTTTTCAAATGCTTTTTCTGCATCTATTGAGATAATCATATGGTTTTTGACCTTGGGTCTATTAATATAGTGTATTACATTGACTAATTTGCATATGTTGAACCATCCTTGCATCCCTGGGATAAATCCCACTTGGTCAGGATGTATGATCTTATTGATGATCTTTTGTATTCTATTTGCCAGTATCTTAGTAAGGATTTTTGGATCTATATTCATTAGTGAGATTGGCTTATGGATCTCTTTTTCGCTTGGGTCTTTCTCTGCTTTGAGGATCAAGGTGCTGCTTGCTTCCAGGAATGAATTCGGGAGTATTGCTTCACTTTTAATTTCATTGAAGAGTTTAAACAGTAGTGGCAATAGTTCTTTAAATGTCTTGTAGAATTCAGCAGTGAAACCATCAGGGGCCAGGCTTTCTTAGTTGGCAAGTTTTTAATTACATTTTTAATTTTATTGATTGATATTGGGTTTAGAATTGTTGGTCTTCTTGGTTCAACTTTGGTAATTCATACTTATCTAGGAATCTGTTCATTTCTTCTGTGTTTTCCATCTTATTGACGTACAGGTTTTTGAAGTAGATATTGATGATCCTCTGGATTTCTACTGAGTCTGTTGTAATTTCACTCTTTTCATTCCTAATTGCATAGATTTGGGTCTTTTCTTTCCTTTTTTGTTTTGGTACCGGGAATCAAACTCTGGCCCTTGTGCTTGCAAGGTAGGTGGCAAAACCACTAAGCTAAATCCTTGGCCCTTCTTTCCTTTTTTTGATGAGGTTGGCTAAGGGTTTGTCAATTTTGTTTATTCTTTTGAAGAACCAACTCTTGCCTTCATTGATTTTTTTGTATCGTTCTCTTAGTCTCCATTGCATTAATCTCTGCTCTGATCTTTATAATTTCCTCCCTTGTATGAGCTTTGGGTTTGTCTTGCTCTTGTTTTTCTAGAAGCTTGAGGTTCAGCATCAGGTTGTTTAATTGGGCTCACTCTGCTTTCCTAATATGAGTATTCATTGCTATGAATTTCCCTCGTAAGACTGCTTTCATTGTGCCCCATAGAATCCAATATGTTGTATTGTCATTGTTGTTTAATTGTAGAAAGTGTCTGATTTCTTTAACTTCTTCTGTGACCCATTGGTTATTCAGAAATGTGTTGTTCAATTTCCTCATGTTTATGAAGTTTTTTGAGTTTCTTTTGCTATGGATCTCCAATTTCATCGCACTATGGTGTGATAATATACAGGGGATAACTTCAATTCCTTTACACTTACTTAAACATGTTCTATGAGAGAATATGTGGTCTATTTTGGAGAACCACCCGTGTGGAGCTGAAAAGAATATGTATTCTGATTTTGTGGGGTGGAACACTCTGTAAACATCTGATAAGTTCATTGTTCAAGAGTTTGACTGAGTTCTAGTATTTTCTTGGTTATTTTTTGTCTAGTTGACCCATCTATTTGTGACAGTGGGGTATTGAGGTCCCCCACTGCAATTGTATTACTGCTTATTTGATTTTTCATGTCTGTTAGTATTTGTTTTATATAGTTAGGCGCACTAGTGTTTGGGGCATTTATATTTATGATTGTCATCTCTTCCTCTTGGATGGTTCCCTTTACAAGGACGTAGGGTCCTTCTTTGTCTCTCTCTTTTTAAAAAAAAAAAAACACATTGTTTTGTTTTTTGTTTTTCTTTTTGGTACCAGGGATCGAACTTGGGTCCTTGTGCTTGCACAGCAGGCAGTGAAACCACTGAGCTAAATCCTCAGCCCTCTTCTTTGTCTCTCTTAATCAGTGCTGGTTTGAAATCCACTTGATCTGCAAAGAGGATAGCTACTCCTGCTTTTTTGGGGGTTCCTGTCGCATGGAGTATTGTTTTCCACCCTTTACCTTTCAGTCTGTGAGTTTCTTTTTGAGTTAAGTGTGTTTCATGTATGCATCATATTGTTGGATCTTGCTTCTTCACCCATTCTGCCAGTCTATTTCTTTGGATTGGTGAATTGAGACCATTAACATTGATGGTTATAACTGAAACGTATTGACTTGTCATTGTCATGAGTTTTTCTTTTTGTTTGATCCTCCCCCTTTGCTTTTCATTTCTTGTCATGCCCAGTGGATTCATTCTGCTGAGCTTCCTTGGGTTGTGAGCCTCATTGCCTTTTCCTAGGATATTGTCTAAAATTTTTTGGAGTGCTGGCTTGGTATTCATGAAGTTCTTCAGGTGCTCTTTGTCATGAAAATATCTTATTTCTCCATCAATTTTGAAAGATAGTTTTGCAGGGTACATCAATCTGGGTTGAAGGCTGTTTTCCTTTAGGGCTTGAAATACATCACTCCACGCGTTCTCCTTGCCTTGAGGGTTTGTGTTGAGAAGTCTGCTGTGATTCTGATGGGCTTTCCTTTATATGTGATTTGTTTCTTTTCTCTAACTGCTTGTAGAATTTTGTTCTTCTGTTGCGTTTCTGGAATCTTAACTATTATATGCCTATGTGCAGATCTTTTTTTTTTTTTTTGATCAAGGTTAGTTGGAGTCCTATATGCCTCCCTTATCTGTATGTCAAGTTCTTTTCCCCTGCTTGGGAAGTTTTCTGCCATTACTTCTGTGAACTTTTTTAATGTCATCTCCACTCTCTCCTGTTTCTTCATTGACTCCAATCAGTCTTATGTTATTATTCTTTGCATTGTCTAGTAGCTGTTGGATTGATTTCTCATGTTCCCTTACAATTTTGAAGCAATTTTTCTTTTCCTGGTCACTAATTGCAATCTTATCTTCTATATCTGAAATTCTGTCCTCCCATTGGCTCATTCTGCTGCATAAACTTTCAATGGAGGTTTTTCTGTTTGTTTGTTTGTTTTTTGTTTTGGTACCGGGGATCAAACTTGGGACCTTATGCTTGTTAGGCAGATGGCAGAACCACTGAGCTAAATACTCAGCCCTCAATAGAGTTTTTAATCTCCTGGAAATTGGTTTTTATTTGTTTTATGGATTCCATTTGTTTCTTATGTTGGGATTCCATCATGTTCCTCAACTCCTCTATTTTTTAATCTGTGTCTGCTCTATATTTATTGATTATGTCTTGCACTATGGACACAATTTCTGTTGTTATCTGAGAAATTACTTCTGATTTCGTTTTTTCCAGATCCTCTTTTGTTGCTAGTTCAGGGAGTCCAGGTGGTTGAGTATCAGAGCATTCTAGTTCGTTTCCCTTTCAGGTTACCTTAGGTGATCTGGAAGCCTGGCTTTGAGACTTGTTTACGTGTCTTCTCATTTCAACAGATGCTGACTGCTGTGCCTTTGTTGAGGTGCCTTTTTGCTCACCCAGTGGTCTTCAATTCTTAGCAACCACCGAGAAGCCTTTTCTCTGCTGCTCCCCTCTGTGCCAATTCCTGGGTTTAGAATGGTGGCCTTCTGGGTCCCTGCACTGCCCTGTTGTCCAGGTGGGGTTCTGGCTGGGGCCTGTGCACACTTGGGATGGAAGCTGGGTGGGCCTCTGGCTGTTGCTTGTTTGCTTGTGCAGCTCTTTTCCAGGTGGGCCTTTGGCTTGGCTTGTGGGTCCCAACTGCTGGTTTGGGGTGGGGCCTTGGCTAGAATCTGCCTGCAACTGTGCCACTCTGGTCCCTGTGGGGTTCTCACTGGGATCTGTGCACACTTACCAATGGTATTGGGGCAGGCCTCTGCTATTTCTTGTGTGCCTGAGCAGCTCTTTTCCAGGTGGGCCTCTGGCTGGGCCTGAGGGTCCTAGCTGCTGGAGTTGGAGCAGGGCCCTGGCTAGGACCTGCCCAAAACTGCATTGCTCTGGTCCCCACAGGCTTCTCCTATTTTCCTTCTTCTTAAGGGGCTGATTTGGATTGACTGATTTGGCTGATTTTGTTGAGAAAAGTATTCTATATCTAATGAGTCATGAGAAAGAGTGTTCTGATTATATGTAAACTCGTGATAAGGCTACAGAAGTTACAGGTGGAAAGGGTGGTGAGGCAGTTACAATTGGCTGTGATTTATCTGTATGATGGTTACACCCACTTCATTGTATACCCTGAAAACTTTCTTGATGGCATTGACATGGTAGCTATTCTTAGGCCCAAGTACTTAATGGCTGTGTTCATGATTTGCTTGGCTGAATGATCCATCATGTAGACCAAGCCAGAGTGCATGATGTCTTTCTCTGATACCTCTGATTTCCTGTCCTCGAACTCTGCTGTTGGTATGAATAGTTCCAACATGGAATAGTTCTACCATGCTCCTCAGTTTTCTTTCTCAACTCTCTTAAACAGACATGAACAAGTGGTACTTAGGATCCCTTTCATATTTGAAGGTCAGTTGGCCATACCTAACAAGATTTAGATTCTACAGCCACTCAAAGTAAGATACTGTCCCTCCTCTGGTATTCAAATAGAGATCTGGAGTAACCATAATGTTCCTCTTCAGGAAAATCTTATCAGTGTCCAGAGTGGTCAGTCCATTGGTACCTTTAGCAGTATCTTGGTTTTGATCCTGGGTGTGTTGGATTTGGTCAACTGCTTCTCGCTGGCAACAGGAATCTGATGTCATAGCCTCCAAGACACTTCGTTTGTAGACTTGGGAAAGCCCAGAGTTGATCCATGTTGCACCTGAAATCTTCCAGTTCTTTTGGGTCAGTACCATCTAAATTGTATATGCCCCTATTAGCTTCACCAACACCAACACATTTAGCACCAAAATGATGTAAATATCTCATAGAGTGCAGGACCACATTACCAAAGCCCTAAACAACAAATGTTTTATTTCTAAAGACTGATGTTATTCCTAAAATGTTCGTGCTTCATTGATGAAATTCTCAATTCTATAGAAAACACCAAGGCTGGTAGCAGAGACTGATGGCCTTCCTGGTAATGCAGGTGTGTGCATTAATACCATAGCAACCTTTGGTGCTGGCATAGGTGTCTGCCATCCAGAACATCTGCTTGCCAGTGCTCATGTCTGCGGCAGGCAAGTCAGTGCCAGGACCAATAAAACCCTTTGCTAGCTCCATGGTGAACCTTCTTGTGATCTTTTCCAATTCATTGTCCCTATAGTTCTTGGGACTGATTTTAATATCTGCTTTAACCCCAGCAATTGGTACATCAACCACTACACACTTGTATGTCACTGGCAAAGCCAGCTCTTTCCCTTCATTTACACTCATATCAGTGATGTACTGGATACCTCCCTTGCAAGGCTTGTGGTGCTGGCTGTGCTGGGCACAATAGCCCTGTATGACCTCCTATGAGCTGTGCTGGAAGGGAAAGAGGCTCAGCACATGGTTGCAGGGCTTGATGATGCACAGGATGCCAGGCATGTGAAGTTATGCTCTACTCCTTGTTCTCATGGGTCTGCAGGTCCTCTGCCAGCTTGTCCTCCACAATGCTAGTGTCTCAATTAAAGAAGCTTTCCATCATCTTGAAGAAGTTGTGGTCATCCTCGCACTCAGCCACTTGCCTCACTGTAGTGGTACCAGGTGGGCAGCAGCAGCAGGTAGTGCATTACCCAAATACCCAGCAGTGCAGCCGGCCTGGCATAGGGCAGGAGTACCTCACCCAGGCAGCTGTGGTTGCTGCAAGGGTGAGCAATGCTGAAGCAAAAGGTAAGCACTTAATGTTCACTGCCCCTTTAAGCTGCAGCTCCCTGCCCCATGACTGCCCCCTCCCCTTGCCACTGTTGCCAGGGGAGGACAAGCTTTGGGCATGGACACTGGGCTTCTGCTGCCTCCACAGCCTTGCTTGGCCTCCTTGGTTAATTTTTTTATATTTTCTACACAAACTATTTTTCATTTCCTACATAAATCATTATGCCATCTGTAAACAAAGACCATTTTCTCTCTTTTCAGCCTGTATTTCTTTTCCTCCTTTATCTTGTCATATTGCTTTAGCTAGGACTTCCAGTGCAATGTTGAAAAGGAACAGTAAAATGGGACATTCTCAACTTCTTCCTTATCTTAATGGGAGAGCTTGAAGTTTCTCACTATTAAGCATAGTTTAGCTGTAGGTTTTTTGTACATATTCTTCATCAAGTTGAGGTAGTCCCCCTCTATTCCTAATTTACAGAGTTTTTATTGTGAATGGGTGTTGGATTTTACCACATGATTAGATGTGATCATGTTATTTTTCTTTTTCTTTTTGGGGGGGGCGGGGACAGGGATCAAATTTAGGACCTTGCACTTGCCAGGCATGTGCAGCACTACTGAGCTACGTCCCCTCTTTTTCATCTCATTGATATGAGGGGTTACATTAATTGCTTTTCAGATGTTGAATCAACTTTGCAAACCTAGGAAAAAAATACCACTCAATTGTGATATGAAATCATTTGTACATTGTTTGGTTAGATTTGCTTTGTTTGGATTATTTCCTTGAGGATTTGTGCATGTATGTTCATGGTCTGTAGTTTTCTCATAATGTCTTTAGTTTGGGTGTTAAGATAATGGGAGTATTATGGTTTACAGTATATCTAGATGTCCCCCAAGAGCTTCTTGTGCTCGTAGGTGGGGCTTTGGGAAGGTGATTGGATTATGGGTCAGTATAGCTGACTTGCTGTTAGAAGGTGGGGTCTGGTGGCAAGAGGCAGGTCACTGAGGGTGTGATCCAGAAGGGTTCATCTCCCTCCCCTGCTCCTACCCTCACTCTCTGCTTCCTGTCTGCCATGCACTAAGCAGCTCTCCTCCACCATGCCATCCTGCTTTGAAGCTACTCACTATGGACTGAAACCTCTATATAGTGTGAGCCAAAATACACCTCTCCTTCCTCAAATTGTGTGTGTCAGGTATTTTGTCCCAGCAACAAGGAAAGTGACTATGACAGATTTAGGTACCAGAGAAATAGTGCATAACTGTAACACTAACTGACCATGTGGTTCAGAAGCCTTTGGAACTGGTCCATGGGAGGAGTTTGGAAAGGTTTGGAGATGTTGGTTAGAGAAACAGCCCTAGAATGCTGTGAGCTGAACTTGATGGGAGATTCTAGTCAGAGCTCAGAAGACCAAAATGCTGATAAAAAGATAAAGGATACAGACCAGGCTTAGAAGGATTGAGTTGGGAACAAGAACTCCATCGGCAGTTGGACTCAAGACCATGTGTGCTATGCTCTGGCAGAAAATTTTTCTTCATTTTGTTCATGTTCTAATACTTGGCAGAAAACTGAGATTAAGGGTGGCAGACTAATCTGAGAAAATTTCAAGGCAGCCCAACATTTCAGGCTGTGGCCTGAGTACAATTGGGGACTTTTAGCCAGCTCTACATTGAGAGTCAAGAATGAATGCACAGTTGGGTGATTTCAGAAGTTGTGAGTTTCACCAGAAAGGAAGCTCCTATAAAGTTGGGCCCGGTAAAGTTGGAATAGAGGATGGTTGCTTAATATTAAAAAGAAGCCAAGTACTTTACACTGGAACAGTACAAAGGATGTCTTGAGGGCATGTCCTGGGGAGTCTCTCCTCAAAGTCTTCACTTTACAACTTGTGAGTTTGCAAAGACCCTCTTACACTCCTAGGCAGGGCTTTTGGAAGGATTATGGGGGGAGACTAGCTGACTTGCTGTTAGAAAGTGGGGTCTGGTTGGAAGAGGTGGGTCACTGAGGGCAACTCTTCCTATCGATAAGCAGCTCTCCTCTGCCATGCTGTCTTGCCTTGGGGCAGCCTATTATGGACTGCAGTCTCTAAAAAGTGTAAGTCAAAATAAACCTCTCCTCCTTTTAAATGGCAGTTGTCAGATATTTTGTCCCAGAGAAGAGGAAAGTGACTGAGATAGGTGGCCTTACAGAATGAGTCAGGAAATATGCCCCTTACTTCTGTCCTCTGAAAGAAATTGGAAAGAATTGCTATAATTTCTTCCTCAAGTGTTTTTAAAAAATCACTAGGGAGCTCAGTGTGTTGGTGCATGTAATTTCAGCTGTTTGGGAGGCTGAGGCAGGTTTAAGGCCAGCCTGTGCAATTTTACAAGACTCAGAAAAATAAAAAGGGGTAGGGTCAATCTGCTGTACAGAAAAGAAAAAGAAAGAAAGAGAAAGAAACCCACCAGTTCACTAGTAAACTTATATAGACCTGGTACTTACTGTTTTGGAAGGCTATTACTGATTTAATTTCCTTAGTAGGTACAAGGGTATTTAAGCTTGGATAGAGTTGTTCATAGTATTCCCTTATTATCTTTTTAATTTTCATGAGATGTATAGTGATGTCCTCTTTCATTTTCTATATTAGTGATTTGTGGTCTTTCTCGTTTTATTGATTTTTTAAAAAAATTCTTTTTAAAGAATTAGCTTTGGTTTTATTGATTTTTCTCTATTGATTTCCTGTATTTGGTTTCATTGATCTCTAGATTAATTATTTTTTCCTTCTTGTCTGCTTAGTTCGTATTTAATTTGCTCTTCTTTTTCAATTTTCTAAGGTAAGAACTTATATTTATTGATTTTAGATCTTTATTCATCTTTAATATATGCATTAAATGCTATAAATTTCCCTCTGAGCACTACTTTCATGGTATCCTACAACTTTTGATAAGTTGTTTTCATATATTTCAAAATCTTAAAATATATCTTGGGCTATTTTCTTTTTTCCTTTGTGTTATTTGAAAGTGTGTTGTTTAACACACTTTGGGGTTTTTTCAGTTATGCTAACTAGTTTAATTTCATTGTGATCTGAGAGCAGAAAATTTTAAGGTGTGCTTTATGGCTCAAAATGTAGTCTGTTCTAGTGAATACTCCGTATGAACTTGAGAAGAAAGTGCATTCTATTGTTGGATGAAGGATTCTGTAGGTATCAATTACATATACAGACACTCCTTGTTTAAGGACCAATTTACATTCATGTGACTAGGTTACATAAATTGGTCACTAAATGAGTTGTATGTCATATGTACATTACAATATTCAGAACAAAGAAATGGTCAAAGGAAACTCCAACTTGATGACTTTGCTTTTATTCACATAACTCTTACATGCAATACTGTAATGCATACCAAAACATAAAACCATGGTATTCTAGCATATAATCAGCAGAAATTACAATACTATATAAACAAGGTATACTGTACCAAAAAAAAGACATTGAGGGTCTAAAAACAAGATGTACAGAGCTGTATCAAAAAAAAAAGTTGAGTCATAAGTCTGAATGGTGAGTTGTTTTTTTTTTTGAGTGGTGAGTTTTAAGTCCAAAAAGCACATCTCAGTTGTAAGTATGAACAGCTGTTAAACAGGAAAATTGTTAAATGAAGAATATCTGTATTGTTAATTGGTGATTTTCTGCTTGTCAGATCTGTCCATTTGTCATAGAGGGATGTTGAAATTTCCCACTATAACAGTAAATTTAACTTGCTCCTTGTGATTTTATTGGTTTTTGTCTCACATAACTTATGCTCTGTTGTTACATACATACACACTAAGGATTGTGTCTTCTTGGAGAACTGACCCCTCTATCATTATTTAATGACCTTCTTTGTCTTTGATAACTTTCTTTAAACTTCACTCTGAAATGAATGTAGCTACTCCTGCTTTTTTTATTAGTATTAGTATGGTATATTTTTCTTTATCCATTTACTTCTAATCTATATGTGCCTTTATAGTTACAATAAATTTCTGTATAAGTATTGTGCGCTAACCAATTGTGCCACTGGAGCTTGTAAAATAAATTTCTTATTACAACATATAGTTGGGCTTTATTTTTTAATCCACCCTGATAATTTCTTTTAGTTATTGCATTTAGACCAGTGATGTTCAACATGATTTCATATATACCTACTGTATTTATTAGTTTTCAGTTTTTGGCTTTATTACTTGCTTCTATTGTTGTAATTCTCCCTTTTGAAATTTTGCTTGAACATTTTATGTATTCAATTTTTCTCTCCTTTCTTAGCATATCAGTTATGTTTTTTCCTAGAATTTGCAACATATATTTACAACTAATCCAAATCTACTTTCAGATAACACTGTTGCTTCATGGGTAATGTGAGTGCCTTAAGAAAATAATGCTAATTCTTTCTTCTGTCTTTTGTATCATTGCTGTCACTTTTCACTTATATATATAAGCATACATCCAGCCTCACATAAGATATATATTCATCTAAGTTTAATTTATGTTTTTTTCTCTTCATCAGAAATAACTACACAATTTTTAAATGCATGTTTTGTGTTGTCTGTTGAGAAGAACCTAAATAATCACTCTTTGCATTTCTTCAGTAAAGTAGTTGGTTGTTGTGGATTTTTATTCTTGTCCTTTGGAAATTTGTCTGGCTAGTATTTTAATTTTACATCATTATTTATTAAAAACCAGCTTATGGTTTTCTCTTTCTGTTGTATTTTTGTGTGGAATAGAGTGGTTTTCCTTTGTATCACTCCTTTTATTTCTTGTGTACCTATGCACTTTATGTAGTTTAGAAATTATTTGTACTTTGAGATAAAAAGGAATTTTTCTGGGCAGGTAGCTCAGTTGTAGAGCATTTGCCTAGCATGTGGAAGGCCCTGAGTTCAATCCCCATCCCTCCAAAAAAAGTTTTGGAGGAGATTCTTATTACATTACCCATGTTCATAATCTATTTAGAAATGTAGGAAAGTAATGGTTTCTATGGTTTTGCTCTATTATGTTTTATACTTTATTATGAGTATATTTTCATAAGTAATATACTTGCAAATATTTACTCATTTCATAGAGGTTGTGGATTTAAATTGAACTCTGAAATTCACCATTTCTGTAGTGAAATTTTCCATATTGGCATCCTTTAAATTACCTAATAAATTCTGTATCAGTTATTAAGTGCCCTTTTCTATACTTCATATCACATGGATAGATTTTCTAGATACTATACCAGTTTTAAAGGAATATAACATATGTAGAAAGGATTATTATATAGATTTTACCTGGAATGCTGGTATAAACAGTTAAATAATTTTTTATTACACTACTCTTCAGAGCCTTTAATAGGCTCAAATGCACTGCAAAATGCCCAAAGAAATAAAAATAATATTCAGTATTTTCCAGTCTTACCTGAATAAGGAATATCTTTTCAACTCTCATGGGTCTGTAATAGTCCATGAAATGTATTTTGGAAAATCTAGTCTTAACTTTCTGGTTATTTTGACAAATCAATGCTTAAAGTTCCTATTTTCTCAATTTACTACTTTCTAATTTTATGATTTTCTTCTATTATTTTATTATCATTGTTTTTATTTGGCACCCCCATAGGATATGACTGAAATTCATTAGTATAGTATGTATGGGTCATTATGATGTGTCTCTAGTTATTCCCAACACTGTTTCCAAATTAGCTTACTTATGTATATCTTTTGCACTCATAAAATAAGAATTATACTTTCACATCTGAATACTTTTCCCTGTTATTTTTTGTCTATGCTTTTCTCACTTTTATCCCCTTCCTTTTTCTTGCCTGCTTGATATACTGCTTTATCTATTTTACAGGTTTGACTCAAATTTTAGGAAGCTTTCCTCTTTCACATCCTTTTATATATTTTCTGATACCTTGCCAAAATTCTCAATGTTGTTGGGCATGATGGCTCATGCTTGTAATCCCAGCACTTGGAAGGCAGAGGCAGGAGGATTGCCATGAGTTCAAGGCTAACCTGGGCTACGTAGTGAGTTCAAGATCAGCCTAAACTACATAAACTACATAGTGAGACCTTATCTAAAAAAAACCTTGTTAACATCTTCTCATCTCTCTGAACATAGTAAGCGTAGTTATGTTAAGGTATGTATTTTATTAGCTTTACTATATGGATCCCCTATGGACCTATTTCTATTACACATTATTTCTGATGATTTTCTTTCATGTGTTCTTATCTCTTTGCGTTTTTAAAAATTTTGTTGCAATTTGTATTTGAAAAATTGTAGAAATAATCCAAGGCCTAAAATGTTATATTCCTCTAAAGAAGCCTTAATTTTTTAAGAGAATTAACCCCCTAGTGCCCTATTTGCCAGACATAACATAGAATTTGAATTTTAGATATTAAGTATGTCCCAAATATTGAATGGGATATACTTATACTAAAAAATTACATTATTGTTTATACTTCAAATGTACATGTGCATTCTGTATTTTTATTTGCTAAATATAACACCCAAGTCCTAAATTGTTTTATATGATGAATTAACTTACATCATGTACGTATAGAATGACACTAGTTATAGGAGAATTGAGAAAATAGTCACTAAAATAGTTTTCTTTGTTCTGTTAATTCAATAGACCTGATTGTGAAGACCTAATTCAGAAAGTTTGCTCTAGGGAGTCCTTCTGCTAGATTCTTAGAGTACTAGTAATTTACTATCTTGTTAATACAATTTCAGGGACTGAAATGGCTTGAAGCTGAGCTACATTCCCATTGAGAGTTGCTCTACTTTTGTCAGAAACTCTATTCAGCTCTCTTCTGTCTCTTCCTGAATTGGCAGATGCCCTCAGGGAAGAAATGGCCTAAATGCTGAGGTCAGATCTTTGAATTTTTATATAGATTTTAGCCTTACACTTTTTTCTTTCCTGCTAGCTCTATGATGCATAGAAGTAGATTTTAATTTTTCTTTAAATTGTCCTGTCTTTCACGTTGCTTTCAACAGGAGAGTTGGCCTAAATTAGTTAATCTGCCATTGGTGAAAGCAGTGTACAATTTTAAAACTACAGACAAAAGAACCATAGTTGAACTCTAGGTCAGGATCTAAGTATCATAAAATACTCTCATTAGGATGGAAAGGAAGTATATATTTTACATATAATTTCTATTAGCTTAAAATATACATGTTCAGGAAGAAAATAAAATTAGCCTAAGGGATTTTTATCTACCTGAAACTAACAAGCTTGAGTTTTAACCAATTAGGAAATACCATTAACCACTTAGATTTAGTGTCTTGGATAATATGATCATGCTTGGGTAGAATAGGAAATGAGGTGAATTTTGAAATGTTTAGTTTTAAAACCAGAAGAAAGTAGTGCTGTCTTCATATGTGTTTCCTGGCTTATTATTTACTTATTTAGAGATGGGGTCTTGCTCTGTTGCTCATACTGGTCTTGAACTCCTGGGCTTGTGATTCTCCTGCCTCAGCTTCCCAAGTAGCTGGGATTGTAGGTATGGGCACTGTCCCAGCTCTGACTCATAAATGTATAATAAAGTAACTAATATAAACAAATGAATTGGAAAATTGGTTGTCTCCTGTGTATTCTGTATGTCTGGATCATTGTGGTTATATCCACCATGTAAGAAACACAGCACAACCCATCTTGTTCACTAGTACATGTCAGAATCTGTTCCAAGGTCATTATTTTTAGAAGTCTGCATTTGCCCTAGTTCTCTTAGTTTAGTTGTTTTATACTGTTAATTTCTGTCCCCAAATAATGTAGCTGTAGTATCCCAACTCATTTCCAAACTTAGAATTAGTGTTTCAGTAGTACTAAATATTTTTGCTCTTCTTTTAAAAATTTTTTCTACATATTTTCTCTTTTGATGATCAAATCTTTAAGTGGTATAGTTATAAGCTATGACACTTTTAATTTTTAATTAGCTGTAATAAAGATTGTTGTAAGCATGTCTTATGTTTGTATTTCTGAAAATTCTTTTAAAGAATTATGAAATTGCAACTGCTCTGGAAAATCAAAGCCACAAGATTCGGTATTCAGATTCAGTGGAAAATGGATCAATTTTATTTTCTCTTTCTGGTACAGTATATTTGCTCACTGCTTTGATTTAAATTTCTTATGAAGATGAGTACAAATTTTAATAATTTTTTCAATTTGGTCACCATTTTATAATTTAAGGTGTTATCTTTTGGGAGAGGTGTGTTAAACTTTGTTGTTGCTGCAAAAGCAGTGTATTTGTCCAATTAATGAATATACAGTATTCCTAAAATAAAAAATATTAAAATAAAGCTGAACCAGTGGAGTGTGGTAGAGGATGGGGACACCTAATTTGCTTTGGAACTAATATGAAAATAGAAAAAGCCACTTTCCCAGCAATCAAGAATATTAGCTGGGCGTGGTGATGCATGTCTGTAATCCCAGCCCTGAGGAAGATTAAAGCAGGAGAGAATGGCAAGGTCAAGTCTTGCCTGGGGAACTGAGCAAGACCTTTCTCAAGAAAAAAAATTATTTAAAAGGGGTAAGGCTATAGGTCAGTGGTAGAGTGCCCCTGAGTTCAATCCTGTAGAACCTCACACACAAAAAGAATATTAAAGTATTAACCATATTAATAGAGCCCAACATCACATCAACCAAAATTTATATACAAATCTATATATGAAATTGTTTTTCACAATTTTGTATGAGTTTACTGACTAGGATATGAATAAATACTAACTTAAAGAGCTATCTGGGGACAAATAAATTTTCCTGAAATCCTAATACTAAGAGTCATAAGCAAAGCACAGGGATTAGGGTAAGAGAAAACTGGGGCAATGGGAAGGGGGCAGTTCTACCTGTGATTGGGAGATAATAGAGGTGATAAAAAGGTTGTTATCATTTAGATATAGAATGTCCTCCCAAAGCCTCAAGTGTTCAGAGGTGGGGCTCGTGGAAGGTGATTGGATCATGGGGACACTAGTCATCAGTGGATTCATCCATTAATGAGTTCAGTAGCTAAGTATATATACTGTTAGGAGGTAGAATCTGATTAGTGGCAGCTCACTGGAGGTATGACCTGAGTGTTTCTCCCTCCCTGGCTTTTCCCTTCTGTGGTTCCCAGACACCATGGGGCGAGCAGCTTACCTTCAGCTGACCCTTCTACCATGGCCTTTCTGCCTCAGAACCAGGAGGCTATGGACTGACTCCTCTAAAAGCTATGAGCCAAAACACACCTCTCCTCTTTTAAGTTGTTCATGCCAAGTATTTTGTCCCAGTGACAAGAAAGTGACTACCTCTACTATAGCAGAGGTTTTGGGAGATAAATGCTTTCAAAAGCTCTTAGAAATAGACCTCCAGGCTGAAAGTGGTCCAGCCTCAAACTCATTTTTTTTTCTGGCTTAACAGAGAGCCCTCCTGGGGAAAGGAAATCATTTTTGGTGACCTACTACAATTGTTTGCCACTTTATATACATTATTTAACCCTTCTGACAAGCTTAACAATTCCTTTTTTTTTTTTTTTTTTGGCACCGGCGATCGAACTCGGGTCCTTGCACTTGCGCAGCAGGCGGCGAAAGCACTGAGCTAAATCCCTGGCCCCCAAGCTTAACAATTCTTATCCCCATCTTATAGAAAAAGGAAGTTATATTTTGACTTTTGTTTACAAAATCTGCTATGTATGAAAAAGTGACTTTATACATTCACCTTTTTAGGAGTTGCATTTTTATTGATGGATGCTAACGAATGCATTATGTCAGCTGAAGAAATATTTCTAACCAAAATGGAGAAGTTTCTTAACATTCACCGGAATAGTTTTTTGGTTCTGTTTGCTGCTCTTTATGGGCCTGAAGAATGGAAACTGATATTCAGGATTCAGCAGAGGTATGGAAGAATAGCACTACAGACTTAATATAGTGTGTTGTGTTTACTTCAGTTCTTAATTCAGGCAGATGAATTTTGTTTTGGTAGAAGAAAAATTTTATAATGTTAACCTGTCATATTTAAGGAAACAGGACAAACAGCTGTTCTATGATTTAGGGTGGCCAGAGTTCATGTGGATTCATGGGCTTTTCCTGCAAGACCAAAAGTAAATAGTTAAGTTCTGGTTATCAAACCACCTCAAATCCTCTGTCATATAAGGCAGGTCATGAATGAATAAACACATAGTAAACAATAGAGGTTTCTCTCTTTATTATACCTATTTAAGAGAACAAATGTCAGTTAAGTATATGGTCTGTATGACTTAGGATTTTACTTTTTCAGATTCCTGGGAAGTAAATTACGGATACTTCCAGTACACAACACACCAAATGCTATCAACCTTATGTGCACTATAGCTAAGGTAAATCACCTGGGGAAAAAGATACATGATACTGTTTTCAGGTGTTTAGCTTCAGATTGCACACCCTCTTGAGCAAGACTGACAAATACCCTGCTTTGTTCAGCTCAGAGAAGTGCTTTTTCACACATACAACTACTTCCCACTCCTGAACTCAACTTGTAAATTTACTTCTGGTAGCCACTACCCCACTTATGATTCATTTTGCCACAAGAGCATTTGGCCATATGTACATGTGCTGGGCCAATAGGTTACTTATCTCTTCCTTCATGTAAAATATTGGTCAGGTTGCAATCATAACAATCTGGGTGCAAACATATTTTTTAATGGAATGTTCTCCCTTAGGTCACTATCTTTTCCTGCTTGTTTTCCTCTATGAAATGTGCCTAGATACCCCCCAACCCCAAAACTTCCCTAGGCAGAGTTAGGTCTTCCTTATTCTCACACTTGGAACACATCCCCATTAAAGTAATTATTGCACTATTCCTTTTGGCTTGCATGTTTGAAATTCCTTGAAGATAGAGATCAGATATTTTCTTACTACTCTTAATAACTCATATATTGTAATTTTTTATCTCAGAGGTTATCATGAGATATTTACTGAAATTAAAGTTTTCTTTTATGTGATCCTGAAAAAAATCTCATTTTTGTAATAATGCTACATATTTATATCTTCTTCCAGACTACCTCCAAACCATATATGGATAGCGTCTGCTATAGAATGATAACAACTAAAGCTTACATTGTAGAACAAAGTCCTGTTTGGAAAACACTGCAAAAGATAAAACTGAATAGTGATTCAATTAACCCAAATTAGAGAACTAGTTATAAGTGTTCTTTTGGAAGAACATAAAAATAATCAGACCTGTTAAGTCATATTTAAATATATATTTACTTTAAAGATGTTTATGTTAACTTAAAATAACATGGATACAATTAAAAGCCATTTTATTTTAGTTTTGCTGAGTTGTTATTCCTTTTATGTTTAAAAAGTAATTAGTACATTTATATTATAAAACTCATTCAGTTTCTTGATAAAGATTAAGCTGGATGGACAAATAAGAGGAACTGAAATACAGAATTTCCTAATCGGTTCCTTGCACAAAAGAAAAACTCTCTTTCTCCCTCTCTCAGGTTTTCCACAAGGGCAGCCAATATTTTAAAATTCACCTTTGTAGGTGCTTTCACATTAGCTGCTAGAGGGGTTGTGAAGAGACTGTTCCATATGATTCCTCTTGAAGCACATGAAGGGAAGCTAAGAAAACCAATAAACTGTCTTAAGTACATCACTTTTACAGTAGTGTGGAATCTAACTTCACACTAGGATTTCTAAACTATTATACAGCACTGAACAAGCAGAAAGTGTATCATCCTTTTATAAACTCAACTATATTAATGAAGAAAGCATTTCAACTACATTTTATGAAATACCAAATTATTAGTTTGTAACAAACTTTTTTTTTTTTTGGTACCAGGGATCGAACTCAGGTCCTTGTGCTTGCGAGGCAGGCAGTGGAACCATTGAGCTAAATCCCTGCCCGCAAACTTTCAAATGTAACATTTTTGACTTTTAAAAACTATAATCCATGATCCATAGTGTGTTTTGATAGAATCTGACTACTGAAAAAGCAGTACCTTTTTGCAGAAAAAAATTCACAAAGGTAATAAATAAAGCATAATGGAAAATAGAGTATTTTATTAATTTTTATTTAGGAAGTAGAACTTTTACTTTATTCCAACATTTTCTTCAGAGGTAGACTTTGTTTTTATTTCAATGAGTTCTTCTACTCGAGCTAGAACACTTTCAATCAAATCAAACGTGAAAAGAGCTGAATGTAGGACCTGCAACACCAAGAAAAATTAGTGTTATTAATGCTGCCTTTAAAACAAAACATAGAAAAGACTAGCCAGACATTGCTTAAGAAAATTTCAGATCACCTTAAGCTGCATTTCAGGAGGCATACTGGGGATCTCTTCTCTACCTACTGTTACAGAACAAAGGTCCTTAGACTTTTGAACTACTGTAAGGGAAGAAAAATCACATCAAACTTAACCATTAAAACAACTCTCAGATTTTAATAATACATTTATAAGCTACTTTCATCATTTACTAACTTAAATGTTTCAGTTACTTATGTAAATTATTAAATCTTATTTAACACCTCAAAAAATATTTAAATCAAGCTATAAGCAAAATATACACTAGATTCTGCGGTGTATGAACTAATGCTTTTGCAGATAAACAGCATTATTTTGGCATGTAAAGGATGCATAAAACATTTTTATATGTGGAATTATAGCCCTTTAAAAAGATAAAATTTTAATAATGCCTATAAAAATACCACCACATATAAAATATATATATATATATATGAGATCTCATTATTAAAGTAGAATTGCTGGCTTAAGTCTGCCATCTAAGATTCTTTTTCATAATTTGTACAGATTTATTCAGGGTTAAGATAGAGGTGGACCTAGCAATACAAAAGAATGTATAATGGCACAAAAGGAAAATGCTTGTAACACAACCATATTCTTTATAAAGAAAAAATTTTTTTTTATATGGGCATGATACACACCAGTAGTCCCAGCACTTGGGAGGCTGAGGCAAAAGGATCGCCACAAGTTCAAGGCCAGTCTGAGCTACATAGTGAGTTCAAGGCCAGCCTAAACTACATAGTGAGACCCTGTCTCAAACAACAAAACAAAACAAAAAACGTTTATTTTTTTCACTAATGGAGATTGAACCCAAGGCTATGCACATACTAGGCAAATGCTCTACTATTGTGCTATACCCACAAACCCTTTATATTTTGAGACATGTTCTCACCAAGTTACCCGGCACTTGTGGTCTTCCTGCCTTAACTTCCAATCCAACCACATTCGTAATCAGAACTTGAGACTTTGAAACAGGTTATGCTTCAATTTGGTGTAAATCTTCATTAACTCCATTTCAGTGTTAATTGGCTTAGAGATTTGCTAAGAATCAGTTTAATTATAAGTGAAATGACTTAGCTCTTGTGGTCCCTCATTTCACATAAATTGAACATGAACTAAAGTGTTCTTTATCTTGAATGTGACAGTCCCAAAATCTGAGTAATTTTTAGACCTAACTTAAAATTGCATATTACCAACCTTGGTTATTTTCTTGGCTATTTTTAATTTCTGCTTCATAGTGTGCTTTTGACATATTAAGTCCTGTATGGAGTGGCTTTAAGAAATTATTCTCAATCTTTCCAAGTTCTGTCCACAATCCAGTCTGTTCAAAAGAATTAATGAAATAATTATTTGTTTTAGCACTTACTGATTAGTTACTATCCATGTATAGAGAATGGGCGACAAAAAATGAATGAAACACCATCCTTGCCTTTCAAAACAGTTTACTTTTGTTACTATATCTAGTTATGAGTATCAAGCAAAGCAAAAAATACAATTAAAAGAAAAATGTACACGGTGCTATACTCATTATTGCTCCATTTGGGTAGTTCCTAGTTTTGAGATCTGTAACATTCATCCTTAGCAAAATTATCGGATGATAATTCCTACACTTTGAAACATTTCTCTTTCCCTGTATACCATTTCTACAATGATTGTACCTTAAATATTTCTTCAACTCTGAACTTTTCAATAACCTTACCACATACCCACTTCCACATGATTGGCTCTCTTTCCTAGTAGGAAATTTACTACACAACACTAATTTGGACTTTCCTGGTGACCAATGTAAAGGGAGACTTTGCTTTGGGCAGCTTAAAGCTATTCTGTCACATATCTGAAATATTTTCATTTCAAGATCATTTCCTCCTACAGTCCTAAAGGAGGGATGTAATGAAGTCTTTTTTTTTGGTACTGGGAATAGAACTCAGGACCTTGCCCTTGCCAGGCAGGTACAGTGCCACTGAGCTACATTCCCAGCCCGTGAAGTCTTAATTTTATTTGAAAATTTCAAAAGGAAAGACAAGAACAAGAGAAAAAAGGAAAATCTATTAGGATTAAGTTTCCAGGTATTCTAACTGGAAAATGTCTGAGGTAAAAAAGGAACCCAATTACCCTTAACTGTAACAATGAAACAGGCCACTTGAAACCTATTTTGTAATGAATTTATTTTGATCTAAGTAGTATACATTTTACTTAGAGTCCTCCAACTCCAAATAAAATCTACACATATTTATGCTGAACAATTATTAATGACTTTCACATCCTTTCCATTTACATCTGCCCTTTTCATTTTCCTATATTGCTAGGAAAAATACTATTCTAGGGATGAACTAGATCAGAATCCAAGACCTCAAAAATAACCTTTCATTTAACACCCATGAAGTTAACCTGGGGAAATAATTAAAGATGTATATTGTAAATATTCTATTGCAGAACTATATTTTAAAATGTTTAAAAAGCAAAAAACTGGAATTCATGAAAACATTTCACAACAGGAAAATGGTAAGTTGTGGTACATTCATGTAACAGAAAACTACAATACTGTTCTTCAACTAACTATTGTTCTTCAGTACATACTGATGAATGTGAAAAAGGTTACAAAACAGTATGATTCCTATAGTATGGTATATCATCTATAATGGCATACAGTATAGTATCAGTAGATGGGATTTTGAATACTCCATTTCTTTTTGTTTAACTACCCTGCTTTTAAAACAATGAACCTATTTTAGTGTAATTTGAGATTTTTTTTACATATACTTCTATTAACAAAGATTTTTAACCCTTTATAGAAAACATGAGTTACACAGTATTACAGCAAAAACGTCTTCAACCACTGCAGTCACATAGGATAATAACCATATTACTCTTCCACATTAACCTACTGCTCTCATTTCTGTTTACACCTCTCTCCATTCAGCTTTAAAAACAACTTATCTACTGCTTCTTTTTTTTTTTTAAACCTTCTTTGCTTTTAACTCTTAAGCTTGTAAGGGGAACCCAGTACCACTGATGGCTGTCAAAGCTACTTAGGATACTGATGACATTCAGACAAAGTTTATAGAGAAAATATCCTTTAGCCCATACTTACCTTTATCAAAAAAAGTAAAATACTAGATATGAAGTCTCCATATTCAAGAAGTAGCCATTATCTGAAACTTGAATGTTTAGCGTTCCTAATGTATAAATCACTTAAAAACTTTTCATGTTTAAAAGCTTATACAAATTAGGATAATGTATATCCTGTTTCAGTTGTCTGTCAGCCCTATATTTTTGAGTTATTTATGTTGTAGCTCTGATTCTTTAACTGGTATATGGGCATCTCAATACATGGTAGCTACTTGGGGAGGGAGTGAAGGAGAAGGAGAAATTAAGGTGTACTACGTACATGTACCAACTCCCCACAATAAATGTAATCATGTATTGCAAATGTGCACTAACAAAATTTTTTTAAAAATAAGATTATAGTGGGCTGGGATTTAGCTCAGTGGTGCCATGCCTACCTTGCAAGTGCAAGGTGCTGAGTTTGAAAACTGGTTGAGGGGTATTATAAAGTAATTCAGCATAAAAAAATTTATCCTGCTGCTAATTTTTCAATATTTCAAACAATGCAGCACTGAAATTGTTATATATGTTTTCCTTTTCACATGGGGTGAATTTTTCTAGGGCAATGCTTTTCAAAAAAAATTTTTTTCCAGTAGTAGAGATTGAACCCAGGGTCTTGCACATGCTAGGCAAGCACTCTACCTACCTCTCAGCCCTCAAAATATTTTTACCATGACCCACAGTTAGAAATATCTTTTATATCATAACTGAAAACATAGTAATTCATAAAGTTAAAAGAAAAGTTTCCCCCAAATCCTCTCTCTATAATTTGGGTATTTTAATAATGTAGAAAAAAATGGAATAAATAATTCAAAAATAAACATTAAGGCAGATTTTAAAAATATAATGAATAAGTATGCCTGCTTGTTCATGGGATTTCAGTTTAGAGTAGTATTGAGCCTCGTTTTTAAATTTTTAATTAATTAATTAATCTTTGGTACCAGCGATCGAACTCAGGACCTTGTGCTTGCAAGGCAGGCGGCAGCACCACTGAGCTAAATTCCCGGCCCCCTTTTTTAATTTTTTGAGACAGAGTTTCGCTTTGTAGTTCAGGCTGGCCTTGAGCTCACTATGTAGCCCAGGATGGCCTCAAACTCAGCAATCCTCCTTCCTCAGCATCCGAAGTGTTGGGATTATAGTTGTACACCACCAAGCTTAGCGTTTTATTACTTTTTAAAGATAGGTTTATTGAGATATCATTTATATATAAAGCACACCCTTTTTGACTGTATAGTTTTTACTAAGGGTACAGTCATAATCACATGTACTATAAAGATATTTCCATGACCTCAGAAATTCCTTTATGCTCCTTCACAGCCACTTTTTTCTCCTAACACTAGCAGCTACTGATCTAATTTTTATGAAATTTTTGCCTTTTCTAGAATATCATACAAATGGAATTATAAATTTATCTCCTTGTGGTAGAAACTGACAAGATGATTGTGAAATTTATATTAAAAACAAAGGACCTAGATAACAGCCAAAAGAATTTTGAGAAAGAAAAAGGATGGTAGACTACTTGACTTCAAGATTTACAATTGATTGAGGTGTAGCTAAGTGGCAGACTATGTTTAGTACGTTTGAAGACCAAGGTTCAGTGCCCAGCAATGAAGACCCCAAAATATCTTACTATAAAGCTACAGTATCAAGAGAGATGTGTGGTATTGGTAAAAGAATACACATAGGTCAGTGGAAGAGAAGTCTAAAATTAGACTCATACTTATGTAATTTACTATTTTGTTTGATTTTTATTTTATCAATCCCTGGGGATTGAACCCAGGGCCTTCACACTGAGCTACATCCCTAGCCCATTTTTATTTTTTACTTTGAGAAAAGGGCCTCGCTAAGTTTTCCAGGCAAGGCTTAAACATGCAGTCCTCCTGCCTCAGCCTCCCAGAACGCTGGGATTAAGTGGTACTTTGGTGCTGGTTGTTAAATGGGTTCCAGGAGGCAAGACAAGTACCAAAAATGAGTATCAACAAATTGTCTTGGATAGAAAAGGTGGCAAGTCATGAGGGAGTGGACACTGACATTCTAGCTTGAACATCAGGTACCAAACAAATGACAAGTACTGGGACAAAATTTTTGTGTCAAAAGTATGGCATACCAAATTCAATGAGTTTCAAAACAGTTGAGTATACCAAGGTATGATACACATGAATGTGCAACAGCCCCTGTCTTGGTCAATTTACTTTTTACCAAAGTGCCAAGATAATTCCACAAGTTAGGGGTAGCCTTTTTTTTGGTACCAGGGATCGAACTCAGGACCTTGCACTTGTGAGGCAGGGGGACAGCCTTTTTAACAAATAGTACTGGCATCAAAATGAAAGAAAAATCCTTCAACTCATACCTCCCACATATAAAAATTTACTTGAAATGGAGCATAGATCTCAATAAAAAATCTAAAACCATACCACTTCTACAAGACAATCTAGAAGATTATTTCAAAGATTTCTTAGAATTTGTTATGGCTTGTGTCTTGATGTCCCCCCAAAGCCTCATGCAGTCATAGGTGGGGCTTTTTAAGAGGTGGCTGAATCTAGCGTGTGATTGATTCATGGTGCAATGGTAAGATTAAAGGTGTTAGGATTGAGGGTGGGCAATTACTAGTCAGTCCACTGATTGGTTTGGCACTACCCTTATCCTGGTAGCCTAGATACAGTATAAGGGACAGAAAGAGGCTTGTCTTGCCCCTTGCTTGCTTGGCTACCTTCTGCCCTCCATGAACTGTTTCTCCTCTGCAATGCCTGTCTGCCATGTCACCCTGCCTTGGAGCCAGCTGATGATGGTCTGAAACTTCTACAAACTGTGAGCTAAATAAACCTTTCCCCCTTTATTTAACTTTGGGTGTTGGGTATTTTGTCTCAGCAATGAGAGAAAAGTAACTAAGACAAAACTCAAAATACATGAACCATAAAAAAAAAAAATCCCCTTGTCCTTCCGGCAGGGGAATGGTGAAACTAACAATTTGATATATGCCAGAGCATTCTGTTTTTACAAAGTGTGCCTTGAGAGAGACTAGTTAACTAGAGCCTAATCTGCTGCGATATCTTTAGAGCCTAACTGACCTGGAGGAAGAGAAATACCCACCCCCTCTCAGCACTAGCTGTCTGTCCCATCTATGGGGATGGGGACATAAAACTGTGAAGCACTTGTGAAGTTCACAGTCCAGAAGCATAAGCTCACTGACAAAAGACCTAACCATGGGACTATAAAAATGATTTTCCTTCTGCCACATTACAACATTACTAAAGGCTCATTTGCAGCAGTTCATTTCATCTGGTACATTTATCTTACTATCAAGAAAAAAATCTATGGGGCATACTAAAAGACAAAAAATGAGTTGGTAACATATACAGTATAGATATATGGGATAGAGGGATGATTCTAGATGATTATTTCTCGAATTCTCCATTCAATATTTTTGGACCACAGTTGACTATGGGGAAACTGGAATAGTAGAAAGCAAAATGGTAGATAATGGCAGCCTATTATTTTGCTTTTGTCTGTTTGGGTATTAACATCCAATCTTACTAAACTTATAGCAATAGTTAATGACTACTCTTTTTTTAGCATTTGAAATAAATAAGATCTGAGTTATGTGTTTCTTGAAAGTATGGTAAAATTACCTGACTTTGGGTTTGCTTTTACTAGACTGCTAGTAGCAGTTTTGTTTAGCTGTATTTTCTAAGAAATTCTATTTCACTAAAGTTTTCAGGTTTACTGATACATTATCATATAATTTTCTATTTTTCTGTATTTGTATTTATATCTTCTTGCAGTTTAAAAATTAGCCATGCAAGAAATTCATTCAGTAATTTTTAATAACCATTTAAAATTGGAATTTTTCTCTACCAACATAGCTGCATCCTCCAAGTTTTAACATATAGCATTTCATTATTTCATGTGAAATAATTAATATTATCCTTTATCATGTACAAATGATACCCGCAAGATATTTAATTCATAATATATGGATGTACTCAAACTTTACAATGTTAGTTAAAATTGCAGATATCTAAGCTTTACTCAGAGGCTTTTAACTGAGTATGCTGGGCTGTACCTAGTAATTTGTGTTTACTTAAAAAACTCAAATATCCAGATGATTTTGATAGGGACGAAAGCAGTGATCAAAAATGGCACTATCCAGCTGGACATGGTGGCGAATGCCTACAATCTCAGCACTCGGAGGCTGAGGCAGGCAGATCAAGGTGAGTTTGAGGACAGCCTGAGCTGCACAGTGAGTTCAAGGCCCACCTGGACTACATAGCAAGACCCTCTCTCAAACAGAAACGAAAACAAAAACAAAAAAACAAGCAAAGCAAACAAAAAAAATGGCACTATCTAATACCACTGAAATGAATTTCTATTTTTAAAATTTTTAATCAGTTAAAATTTCAGTAATCACACATGGCTACTGTCTACTGTAATGGACAGAGCAAAGCTACAAAGTCATTAAATATTAAAACCTTAGGTTTTCAATGGCAGTAATATATTTAATACACAGTCCACAGGTAATAAAAACAAATGCCAAAATTAGGCTAAAGATTGTTACAAAAATTTTCAACATGAATCTTTCATATGATGGACAACTGTAATATTTTCAGAAATACGTAAGAGAGAAGCAGCTATGGAAATAATATTTCCTCTGATTTACATTAAAACTGCCAGATCTTTTTTAAAAACCACAAAGAAAATCATTTTAAGATTTCTTTAATCTGAATAGGATTAAATTTTGAAATACTCAGAAATGCCTGTTTTTAATTGCATACCCAAGTAGACTCATTGATACAATAATTCTGAAATCTTTCTAGTTCTAAGGCTTACCTATACATTTCAAAATTCACTGCAGCCTATCTCACAAAAGGAAGACTAGCCATTTCTACACCACAAAGAAATTTATTGCCAGAATAGACAGGGACCTTGCAAAAATGAAGAAATAAAAAAAAAAGCACATGAAAAGATCCTTCCTCTTTCTTAATTTTTTTTATTCGTCCATATTAATGGTACAGAATGAGATTCATTACGGTATAATGATACACACATATAACATTTTAATTATTTTCATCCTGTTATCCCCTTTTCCTCCTCCTCTGCACTTCCCCTAATCCCCTGCTCTACCTCTAGAAGACTATGTTCGTTTCCTGTTTTCCTGTGTTCTAGTCTCCTTTGTTATTTTGTTGCTTACATAAGAGGAAGTATTCAATTTTTAACTTTGACATTGGTTTATTTATAAAGTAACTTTGCAGAATATCTACTACTTGTAATACAAAGGAACTTGTCATCTGAAGCATTTGCCTCTACAGATACTACATAAGAGACATGTTTTATTTATTTTCTGTGGTGCTAGGGATTCAACTTATGGCCTTATACATAGTAGGCAAGTACTCTACCAATGAATTACACTTCCAGCCAGGACATGTTTTGATCTTGGTGAAAAATGAATTATATACATTTATGGCAGATATATATGTACATATGCAAGATATTTGAAGTTTTCTTCCTATATGAAGAAAATATATAAAATCACACCATTTAGTTTTTTAAATTCCTGGTATTTATTTGTGACTTTATAATCTCATTGTTTCCCTTGACTCTGTTTTTGCTGAACATATTACAATTAGAAATTATTTATGAAACCGTGGATAAGGAAGTGGGAAGGAAAAGATGAGTACACAGAACAATACATAACATAATTATGGGCTTTGCATTACAACAGATTATTGTAATTTCAAACAAGAAAATTCTAGGCATGGTGATGCATGCCTGTAATCTCAGCACTCAGAGGCTGAGGCACGAGGACTGCCAAGAGCTTGAGGCCAATCAGGGATACACAGTGAGTTCAAGGGCAACCTGAACCACATAGTGAAACCCTGTTTCAAAGAACCAAGCCAAACCAAACCAAACCAAAACAACAACAACAAAAAACCCAAACTAAAATATCCATCAATAGACAACATCAGGCATAAAAACTTAAGTTGGTTTTAACAACAGAAAGCATGGTTTAAGCTATTAGATTAAAAAAAAGTTATGTGAAACTGAAATGTGGGAGAAAGTGCTTGTAACTTAGCAGGGAAGTAAAAAGGTATGACATAGTAGGGTTAGAAGGGAACTAGCTTATAAAAAGAGTAAGTCAGATGACAGTAACTCAAAATGGCAGGAATGGAACTGATTATTCAAATATGAATCATTTTGTTGTCTTTGTATTTGAATGATTCTATTCTTTGTTTTGGTACTGGGGATTGAACTGAGGACCTCCTGCTTGTGAGGCAGGCAGTGGAAACACTGAGCTAAATCCCCGGCCCTGAATGATTCTGTTCTTATTTAAATTCCCTGTATGCCTTTTGACTACTTTTCAGCTTTTCATCTGAGGAGTTACCCTTTCAGTGTATTTAACTGGTCAAAAATAGGAAGTTGTGGAGCCTTCCAGGCCGCCGGACAACTGTCCCCAGCTCCAAGAAGCAGAGCTGCCCCCAGCGCTGAGGAACAGAGCTGCCCCCAGAGCTGTGGAAGTGAGCCTTCCTGGCTGCCTTACCACTTCCCCCAGCGCCGAGGAGCAGAGCCGCCCCCAGCCCCAAGGAGGAGCCTTCTGGGCCGCAATACCACTGTCCCCAGAGACCAGGAGGTGAGCCTTCTGGGCCACCGTACAATTGCCCCAATGCTGAGGAGCAGAGCCGCTGTCAGAGCTGAGGTGAGCTGTGCAGGTGCCAGCAGCACCTCCCCCCTTGAAATGAGAAGATACATGAACAAGTCTCAAAACCAGAATTCCAGATCACCTAAAGCAACCCTAAAGGGAAAAGAGATGGAACAATCTGATACTCAAACACCTGGACTCTCTGAACTGGAAACAAAAGAGGATCTGGGAAAAATGAAACCAGAAATAATTTCTCAGATAACAGCAGAGATTGTGCTCTTAGTGCAAGACATGATTAATAAATCTAGAGAGGACACAGATAAAAAAATAGACGAGCTGAGGAACATGATGGAATCCCAACACAGGAAACAAATGGAATCCATAAAACAGAAGCAAACAGATTTCCAGGAGATTGAAAACTCCATTGAAAGTTTACACAGAAGAATGAGCTAATGTGAGGACAGAATCTCATATAGAAGATAAGATTGCAGTTAGTGACCAGGAAAAGAAAATTTTCTATAAAATAGTAAGAGACCACGAGAAATCAATCCAGCAGCTGCTAGACGATGCAAAGAAGTATAACATAAGACTGATCAGATTCAATGAAGAAACAGGACAGAGTACAGATGACATAAAAAATTGTTCACAGAAGTGATGGCAGAAAACTTCCCAAGCAAGGGAAAAGAACTTGACATACAGATAAGTGAGGCATATAGGACTCCAACTAAACAAATAAAAAAAATCTAAACATAGGCATATAATTGTTAAGATTCCAGAAACCCAACAGAACAAAATTTTACAAGCAGTTAGAGAAAAGAAACAAATCACATACAACAGAAAGCCCATCAGCATCACAGCAGACTTCTCAATGCAAACCCTCAAGGCAAGAAGAGCACCGCACCTGGAGTGACATATTTCAAGCCCTAAAGGAAAACAGCCTCCAACCCAGATTGATGTACCATGCAAAATTATCTTTCAAAACTGATGGAGAAATAAGATATTTTCATGACAAAGAGCACCTGAGGAACTTCGTGAATACCAAAGCAGCACTCCAAAAAATTTTAGACAAAATCCTAGGAAAAGACAACAAGGATCACAACCCAAGGAAGCCCAGCAGAATGAATCCATCGGGCACGACAAGAAATTAAATGCAAAGGGGGAGAATCCAACAAAAAGAAAAAGTCATGACAATGATAAGTCAATAAGTATCAGTTACAACCATCGATGTTAATGGTCTCAATTCACCAATCCAAAGAAATAGACTGGCAGAATGGGTGAAGAAGCAAGATCCAACAATATGCTGCATACAAGAAACACACTTAATTCAAAAAGAAATTCATAGACTGAAAGGTAAAGGGTGGAAAACAATACTCCATGTGACAGGAACCCAAAAAAAAGCAGGAGTAGCTATCCTCTTGGCAGATCAAGTGGATTTCAAACCAATACTGATTAACAGAGACAAAGAAGGACACTACATCCTTGTAAAGGAAACCATCCAAGAGGAAGAGATGACAATCATAAACATATATGTACCAAACACTAGTGCACCCAACTATATAAAACAAATACTAACGGACATGAAAAATCAAATAAGCACTAATACAATAGTAGTGGGGGACCTCAATACCCCACTGTCACAAAAAGATAAATCAACTAGACAAAAAATAAGTAATGAAATACTAGAAATCAATTGAACCCTTGAAAAAATGAACTTAACAGGTGTTTACAGAGTGATTCACCCCACAAAATCAGAATACACATTCTTTTCAGCTGCACGCGGTGATTCTCCAAAATAGACCACATACTCACTCATAGAACATGTTTAAGTAAGTGCAAAGGAATTGAAGTTATCCCTTGTATATTATCAGACCATAGTGCGATGAAATTGGAGATCAACAGCAAAAGGAACTGCAAGAACTTCATAAACACATGGAAACTGAACAAGCACACTTACGAAAAACCAATGGGTCACAGAGGAAATTAAAGAAGAAAACAGACAGTTCTTTCAATTAAGTGACAATGACAATACAACATATCAGTAAAAGGAATAAAGATAGGAAATGAAGAAGTCAAATTGTCATTATTTGCAGATGACATAATACTCTATATAGCAGACCCCAAGAACTCCACCAAAAGTCTTGACTTAATAACTAAATTCAGTAAACTAGCTGGATATAAGGTCAACACACAAAAATCAATAGCTTTCCTCTACATGAACAACAGACTCACTGAGACAGAAACAGGGTAAACAATTCCTTTCACAATAGCATCCAAAAAACTGAAATACCTAGGAATCAATCTAACAAAAGAAATCAAAGACCTCATCTCTGAAAACTACAGCACTCTGAAAAGACACTGAAGATGATGATCAGAAAATCGAATGACATCCCTTGCTCCTGGGTAGGAAGAATCAACGTAGTGAAAATGGCCATACTTCCAAAATTATTATATAGATTCAATGCAATCCCAATTGAAATTCCAGCAGCATACTTCATGGACATTGAAAAAACAATCCAAAAATTCATTTGGAAGAAGAGAGCTGGAATAGAAAAAGCAGTTCTAGGCAACAGAGACGTGGCAGGGGGTATCACAACCCCCAACTTGAAACTATACTCCAAAGCTACTGTGATAAAAACACCATGGTACTGGCAAAGAAACAGACCTGAGGACCAGTGGAACAGATTAGAAGATGCTGAAACAACTCCAGACACACTCAGACACCTCATCTTCGACAAAGGAGCCCAACACCCTCGCTGGAAGAAAGATAGCCTCTTTAATAAATGGTGCTGGAAAAATTGGGTTTCAACTTGCCAAAGATTAAAACCAGACTGACAAAGGGCCAGGGATGTAGCTCAATGGTTTCACCGCCTGCTGGGCAAGCACAAGGACCTGAGTTTGATCCCTGGTACCAAAAAAAACCAAAACAAAACAACTAGACCTACATCTCTCACCATGCACTAAACTAAAATTGAAATGGATTACAGATATAAATATTAAAACAGAAACACTGAACCGGCTGGAACAGAGGTTAGGTAGAACTCTTGAAGACATTGATGTAGGAAAAGATTTTATGAACAAAACCTCAGTTGCCCGTGAACTAGCACAAACAATCAACAAGTGGGACAT
>NW_004624742.1:5436518-5463923 GCF_000247695.1 Heterocephalus glaber | reverse complement strand
TTTTTTTTTTTTTTTTGGTACCGGCGATCAAACTTGAGTCCTTGCTTGCAAGGCAGGCAGTGGAAACACTGAGCTAAATCCCTAGCCCGAGGTAATACTCTAAGTGACATACATAGAACATACAAGTGCAAATACCAAATAGTTTCTCTGTAATGAGAAAGTGAAAGTGTAAATAAGGCATAAAAGATATAATAGATAATGTGAAATAGGAAGAAAAGAGGGGAAGGGGAAGTGGGAGGGGTAGGGGAAAGGAAAGATTTAATATGAGAAAATGAAAAAATGGAAACAAAGTCTTTGTAAATATTGAGGGATGGAGGGGTTGGAGGGCAGGGGAATGGGGAAAAAATAAGAACCAAGAGAGATTATATAAAGGTCCACATTTCCAATGATGAATGTCATTATATTGTATACCTAAAATTTACCAATAAAATTAATTTAAAAAAATAGGAACTTGTCCTTTTGAATAAAATGTCCCCAACTAAGCATCACTAGAGTATCATTTTCTCTCTTAACCAAACTTCAGAAAAAAACACATCTTAATCAAAAGTTACCTTTTGTTGGTCATTAGGGATCAATCCTTGAGCTTTGCCCATGCTAAGCATGCACTATACCATTGAGATAAACCCACAATCCCAGAAGCTGCAATTTTTTGATTTATTAAATAGATCTGCCTCTCATTCATATACATGATCTCCTATAATTGTACTTGGGAGAAACGTTTCCATCATAGAGTGGCTCTTAAACTGCCTTAAAGGCGTCAGGTTGCCATCTTGGAGAAGGTTTTTGGCTAATTTCTTTGGTATGGTAATTCTTGTGATAATTATGACAATATGACAAAAATTTGGAATGTTTGATCCCTGAGGAAAAAAATGAAAAACCATTAAATAAGACAGTCCTATGACTTGGTTGTATCCTTTTCTTCACTATACAATGTTTACACCAAATAAAAGTGAGGAGTTATCTGTGGATATTATATAATGCTGAACTGTCAGGTGTTCCCTTCCCTCTCTAGGCAGAGGCCCATCTGCTGCCTCTGTATTCCACACCTAATAAATTTATCAGTACTAACTAATAATTCCTTTTCTGTCAAGCAGATCAGATAATCTCTTATGCAAGTACAGCATTTTCTGATTTCTAAAAAAAGTAAAAACTCATTCCTTACCTAAGGACACCTTCCTGTAGCTTCAGGGCCTCCAATAATCCTGAATCTTATATTGTATCTTTTTTGTTTTACCACTCTTTAGGAGTCAGGATTTGGTTTGTGATGTCAGAAGTTCTGGCCACTGCCCAGAGTCATAGCCATTTCTACACCTTTCTAGATGTGTCCTTGTGCAAGTGAATGATCCTTTCCTGTGCCTACATTATCTGTAAGAATGGAAAAGTAGAGTACTTTCTTTCAGCTTTGTGAAGAATAAGTGATAGACAACACCTAGCCAGAATAGTGGTTGCCTCTGGCAGGGATGGGAATGGAGCAATGAAGTCAGAATTAACTAGGAAGAGGCATGAGGGAGCTTCTTGTGATGATGGTAATGGTCTGTATTTGATATGGTTTGGAATAAAATAGATCTACACATTTATTAAAATAGTCGCTGTACACTTAAATTTGTGCATTTTATATAAATTTTACTTCACAGAAAAACTGACAAATATTTAACTCTACTTAATGAAATATGTGCTGAAATATTCTGGGCAAACTATGCTGATTTCTGCAGCTTACTTTGAAATGCGTCAAAAAATAATGATGAATGGAGATGGATACCAGATAAAGCAAGTAGAGTAAAATAGTAGGAGCTAGGTGTCAGGTAAATCAGTGATCACTATAAAATTCTTTAAGCTTTGTTGTGTGTTTGAAATTTTTCACAATAAAATGTTGAAAAGAAAGAAATTAACATCTGGTACAGAGCACCAGTCAGTGATATCAATTAATTATTAGCTAAAGAGGGATGAACAAAAGGTCAGATAGCTGGACACACTAAATCAGTCAAGAAAGAAGGAAACTGCTACTTTTCCCATGAACTTTTCATCCCAAATTATGACTTACAGTACTTAATTAAAAAATTTCTTTGGCACCTTTATGATTGCTTTCATTCTTTCTATTACTTTCTTTTTAAAAACCAGAATAACACATGATTCAAATGGTTACAATTAATACAGGTATATAGGGAAAGCAATTATTAGACTAGAGTAGGTAGAAAGAAGATAAAAAGCAAATCAATTTTACTGTATGACAAATCTCCTTCAAATAGTTTTATATTTGAATACTTCTAATGAAGTGCTATTTTTCAAAATCCAACTTCCCACACATTATACAAAAGGATCTGTTAACAAATTCAGTTTTAGTGCTGAAAATGCTTCTTCAATTTGTCATGACTGATGAGGTGATATTAAATATCATATAAATTTATCTTACATAACTCAGACTTAAATCATGAAATATAGGTAGAAGAATACTAACAAGTCACCCAAATATATGTTGAGCTCCACAAGGTCCGTTAATTTAGGGCCCGCAACATAGTTAATCCAATACAGCTAAGCAATGAGAGACCACAGGCACAATAGGAAAAGGAAAGGAAAAAGAAGCTGGATGTGGAGTGGCAGGTGCTTCTGAGAATTAACTACAGGAGTCAGAATAATTGTTTGTACCTACTTTCCCAGCCTTTGTAAGATATTAAACACTTTGTAAGATATTAAACACTGGCTTACATAGATATTAAGAAAATCTCAAACATTCTTTATGCATTTTGAATATACTCACAGTTTCTTTTTCAAATAATTAACTTACTTGATTGTCATTTTCATTATCTTTGATAACCAAATACCTCAATAAATTTAATGCAGCCATAATCCTGTTAATTAAAATATATAATTTGTTACTTATAGTTTTATATAATTAACTTCAATTTCAATGCATGAAGGAAGTGAAAAACCTTAGGAATATTTTTATAATTGTTTGACATTAGAAACTTCCTGTCACATCTTTTGGAGTAGTAATAGCTTATTACTCTTGTTTGCATTTAAGTTCATAAAATACAGTGGTGAAAATTACTATTTTTCCCCTTCAAAGAAAACCCATTATCCTTAATATTTGAAAGTATCATCACTTGCTTTCTAGATTTTAAGGTTCCTTTCTTTTTATAAGTGCTTATAAAAACTTCTCAACATTCATTCTAGTATACCAAAAGTGATATTACATGTTCTATCTGGGAAAAAAAGCAACAAACCCAAATACATAAGCATTTTATAAATTATACTCATGAGATTTGTAATTTTTAGTCACAAATGTTATAGTTACAAATCTCTATGGAATTCTGAGTACATGAAGGATACAAATTTAGATTGTTGGTCATTCTTGAAAGATTTTACTTTGTTTCTATATATCAAAGAACTTAAATATGAACATTTTAATATAATTGTATGAATTAACCATAGATCATAAAAACCACAGAAATACTGAATACAATATTTTATTACTTTAAGTAGTCTACTGTTTGAACCTTACTAATAGTCACCTTACCTATCTGAGTTTTGTAGTAAATCTGTTTCAACACCCTCTGGGAGAAACAGTACCAAATCTAAAAGAGAAATCAGCTGTGGTCCTGTAAACCATTTGTTAGGTGTTTTCTGAAAAGCAAAGAAAAATTTGGAAAGGTTTAAATAATAGCATGATAAATAATGCTTTTCTAATACTTTAATACTACAAAAATAAACTATCACACATTAAAATGTTTTTAAACTTTAATTTCCATACTTCCATTCACCTTCCAGACATCTGAAGCAAATCTTGCCAGTTTGAGAACAATGGTGGTTGTTCTCTGTTTTCTATATGGAATTACTAAATATTCACAAACAGATGAAACTTTATAAAGTTTTCATTTATTTTTCAGAAATATATAGCAAAACAAAGTCATATATCAGCTCAAAGAATACAATTTAAATGTATAGTTAAGAAAATTTCACAATTCAGAGTTTTAATAGTAGAAATAAGAATATACCTTAACACTAAAGATAAATCCATATTGCATATTCCACATATAAATTGGTAACTGACACTTTTGCTATGTTCTTACCTTAAATGACATATCAATTTGATTTTTGATATTTTGAATAATAAAGGCCTCCACACCCGAGTGATTACTTGTATTCAACAAGCACCTAGAAAGCAAAATGACAGCACATTAAATTATACTGAACTGCATTACAACTAAATGGTGATAAAAGTTTTATAAATTCACATGAGCCATGTGTTACTTCTAGGAATATAAATCTAAAGTGAAGGCAATTAGGATGATTAACCAGGTACAAAGTCAGATCTTTCAAAAAGAAATTTCTATTAACACAGTTTGACTCTTTCTATGCTCAGTTAGAATTTAATATGTCAAGAATTGAAACCAATATAATAACTTTAATCCTTCCAAAATTATCCTTTAAGTAGATAAGTGCTGGTTAGCTTAACTAGAAAAGGAAATGGGACATATGACTAGGGTTATAGTTTGGATCTTAAATGTCCCCCAAAGGTTCACATGTTGAAAAGCTTGATTCCCAGATGATGGCACTGTTGGGAGGTGATGGACCTGTTGGAGGTGGGGCCTAGTGGAAGGAAGTCAGGTCACTGAAGTGTGCCCTTGCAGAGAATTGTGGAATCCCAATCATTCCTCTCTCCTGCTTTCTGGCCTCCAAGAGGTAAGCAACTCCTCTGCCACCTGCTAGTGGCCATGATGTTCTGCTTCGCCACAGATCCAGAAGCAAAAGTTGAGTATTTTAATTAATTGAATTGAGATATATACTGTTATTCATATTAATGTATGTATATATTATCAAAGATATTTGATAAACTCTTTCTCTACCTGTCACAGAAAACTCACAATATTGCTTCCAACTATGGTAGAATTACATGTACAACTTGCTGAAATACTCTATGCTGGCATTAACTTGGTTTTCAATCAGCCACACACTTAGCAATTAGTCATGCTTGATACATACCTAAATAATGTATATTTGCCTTGTGAATCCAACTTGTTAATATACAACTGAAGCATGGCTAAACCTTTTTTTCTCTAAAATGGAACAAATATTGTTACATAAAATGAATAGAGAGTAAAATTTCTCACTATAACTCATTATTATTTAATCCCCCCAAACTTACATACCAATGTCTCAATGGGGCAAAGTGTCATTACTTTGACTAAGCTCTGGAAATTAAAAAAAAATTAAATTGAGATATAAATGGGTTATATTGACTGCAAACAACTATGTTATCAATAGCGTATACTCAAAATTCAGAGGCATGAGGGCAGGAGATTATAAGGGTGAGAGATTTACAAATAGGTAAATTTATTTTTCCCTGAGGTTTTCATTTTACTAGGACATCTACAGGAAACTACAATCAGTTTTACAAGTAACAAAGTGAAATGTTATAAAGTGATTTTCAAAGTGAATGGTATTTTCAGTTCAGAGTGGCAAGAAAATGAAACCAAATATGCAGAATATAATGCATTCATTAAAAATAAGCTTAATATATTAACAAAAGCCATGTTTTTCTATTTAAATATTAAGAAATTTCTCCACTCACATCTATGGATATACTTGGATATAATAATCAACCAAGAGTACTAGACAAAATAAACCATAGGAGGGAAAAAAATGTATGGTAGTGGCTTTAGTAATGAGTCAGTATATGCCTCAGAGGAAGTCCTGAGAACACGAGTTAAGATAAAAATAAAGGAGCTTACTTTTCCAAGATCCCTACAAAAACAAAGCATTAAGAAAATTATGTTTGTCACTAGATGCAATGTCATCAACTATGGTGGCTAGTAAACTTAACTACGGTAATTAAGTTTAAATTAAATTTAAAATTCAGTTCCACATTTCAAGTATTATACTCAATAAGAGTACTGGCTTTCTTACTGTATAGATAAAAGAACACTTCTATCATCACAAAAAGTTCTATTTGATGACATGACACTAGAGTTTTTAGAAGCAGAAAAGTAGGAGTTGTGACCTTACCTAAAGTTCGGAATAGGCAGGGGCCTATTTTCAAGATTAGACACATATTTTATTTACCTGAGGTACAGTAAGGAAACTCTTGATTTCTAAGTACTGGTAAAGTAGACTGTTATCTTCTATTCTTAATAAACCATTCTTCAGTAGTTCCTACAGATTAAAATATATACAGATAGGTAGGGCCGGGGATTTAGCTCAGTGGTTCTGCCACCTGCCTCACAAGCAGAAGGACCCAAGTTCGATCCCCCATACCAAAAAACAAAACAAAACAAAACAAACAAAAAACAGGTAGAAGGTAAAGTCAACAGCCATATCTGTCGACATGCTTATGTATTTAAATTATAACGGGAGCCCCATGGTGGTGCATGCTTGTAATCCCAAGTCTCAAGTGGCTGAGGCATGCAGGTTGCTGTGAGTTCGAGGCCAGCCTGGACCATACAGTGAGTTCAAGGCTAGCCTGAATTACATGGTGAGACCCTGGTCTCAACCCTGAAAGAGAAAAAATAAATAAATAAATAAATTATAACAGGAGAAAACAAATCTTACCAATCCTTTGGACAAAACAGACTCTTCTGTTCTGGAAGAGAATGTTAAAATTTATCAATGAGTTTATAAATTTAGAATGATTTTTTTAAAAAAATAAATAAATAAAAACTGAAATTTAAAGACTTAAAATACATTAACACTAAGGAGAAATTCTACTGAAGAACTAAATCAAAATTCTTAATCCATTTGATCTATCTTGATTTTTTAAAATTTAATTTTATTGGTACATTTTAGGTATAAATGACATTCATCACTGTAAATTGGTACCTTTACATAATCTCTCTTGGTTCTTATTTTTTCCTCCAATCTATCTTGATTTTGATCCACATCTGACCAAATTAGCCTGCCCAGAGATTATTTCTATATTTCAAATCAATACATCTTCAATAGGAAGTGCTAAGAAATAAATAATATCTCATATAATTTTATATATTACAGTTGACTATGTTTTGGGCTTAATAACAAAATATGTGCAAATTTCAAAAGTACTAGATTCAAAACAATACATACTTTCACTGTATGAATTACAGAAACTATATGAAATGAATATAAAATCATTAAAACATATAATGCAACAAATCTAAAAAGTTAATAACTACTTGTGCCAGGAGACCCTTGGAAATTTCTGCTTAATAGGCTGAGGTTTTGGACATTTGCCATGTTACAAATCTTCCTTTACCTGGGAAGAGATGGGATTGATAAACTGACACTAATGTTCCTAGAGAATAGTATTCCAACGTCCTGATTAATCTCAAGAGATAATTTAAACATGCTATAGGCCAAGAAAACAAAGAGATAGAGCTGTATAGAATTCTTAAATCTATCTGAAGAAATTATGCATGCCTGTTACCTTGTCATTTCTTTTTTTCTCATTTTAAGAGAAAGCCTTATTTCTTACCCCCTCAGATGAGAAAATCTACAATTGAATGACAGCACTGCTAATTATCTAAGTTATAAAATGTGAGATCAAATTGCTTCCTTCCTTATGATGCAGTTCACAGACTATGTCCGTGCAGTAAAAACATGGATGAACTTCCTCCTTAGATGGAAGAAGTTACAATGAGGTAGAGGTATTTCAATTTACTATCTTTTGAAATAAGGTTAACCTGAGAAATGGATATGTAGAAAATGCTGAAGGAAAAAAAATATTTAACTGTTTTATAAAATAATCAGTTAATTAAGGCCTAGCAAAGAGAAGGCAGTCCCCCTGATCAACAAGGACAATTTTAGCACTATTATTTAATCCCTACATACGATGTAAATGATCTTACCTTTGCAAAAAGACTTCAGTATGCCCCATATTAAACTGCAAAATGTATGAAGGGCTAAAATAGAAAGAAAAAAAAGGATAAATATGTGTGTATACACACATGCATATAAGCATTCATTCATTCATTCATTCATTTACTGAACCCAAGGCCTTCACCCTGAGCTATATCCTCAATCCCTTTTACTTCTTATTTTGAGACCAGGTCTTGATAAGTCGCTTAGTTGCTCACTCTTGGGTTGAATTTATGAACCTCCTGACTAAGCCTTCCAGAGTGCTGGGATTTCAAGCAAGCACCACCACAAAGAGCTCACACGGTTTTTTGAAATTTTATACACATACATAATGTTGTGGGTTGAGTTATATCTTCCCCCAAAAAGATATGTTGCAGATGACATGATACTCTACATAGAAGACCCAAAAAACTCCACCGAAAGACTTTTAGATTTGATAACCAAACTCAGTGGTGTAGCTGGATACAAAGTCAACACTCAAAAGTCAATAGGCCTCCTGAACACAAATAATAGACTCATGGAGAGAAAAATTATAGAAACAATCCCTTTCACAATAGCATCCAAAAAAATGAAATACCTAGGAATCAATCTAACATAGGAAGTAAAAGACCTCTACATTGAAAACTACAGTACTCTGAAAAAGGAGATTGAAGATATTAGAAAATGGTAAGATATCCCTTGTTCTTAGATAGGAAGAACCAATATAGTGAAAATGGCCATACTTCCAAAATTGTTACACAGATTCAATGCAATCCCAATCAAAATCCCAACAAAATATCTCACAGAATTAGAAAAAGCAATCCTAAAATTCATTTGGACCCAGAAGAAACCTAGAATAACAAAGACAATTCTGGGCAACAAAGGCAAAGCAGGGGGTATCACAATCCCTGACTTTAAATTATGCTACAAAGCTACCATGATAAAATCAGTATGGTACTGGTAAAAGAACAGACCTGAGGATCAGTGGAACAGACTAGAGGATGCAGAAACAACTCCAGAAATACTCAACCACTTTATCTTTGACAAAGTAGCCAAGTACTTTCACTGGAAAAAAGATAGCCTCTTTAATAAATGGTGCTGGAGAAACTATTATGCTGAAGATTGAAACTAGACCCATATCTTTCACCACACACTAACCTAAAATTGAAATGGATCAAAAGATCTAAATACTGAAACAGAAATACTAAATCTGCTGGAAGAGAGAATAGGTAGAATGCTTAAGGACATAAGAGTAGGCAAAGACTTCATGAACAAAAGCCAGACTGCACAGGAAATACTACAAAGAATCAACAATTGGGATCTCATCTCATTAAGAAGCTTTTTCATGGCAAGAGAAACCACCAACAAAGTGAAGAGACAACCTACAGAGTGGGAAAACATTTTTACCAGGTATTCAGATAAAGGACCTATTATATAGAATGTATACAGAACTTTAAAAAATCAGACCCCCCAAATTTAAAGATCCAATGCAAAAATGGGCATCCGAAATAAAAAGACACTTCTCAGATGAAGAATTAGAAACAGTAAATAATACATGAAAAAATGTTCAACATTTTTGATCATTCGAGAAATGTAAATTAAAACAACACTGAGATTCCATCTCACTCCAGAAAGAATGGCTGCTATCAAGAAATCAACCAATAACAAATGCTGGAGGGCCTGTGGGGAAAAAGGAACCCTTCCTTTTCCACTGCTGGTGGGAGTGCAGACTGGTCCAACCACTGTGGAAATCAGTGTGGAGATTTCTCAAGAAACTAAAACTAGAGGTTCCATTTGACCCAGCTATACCTCTTCTTGGTATCTCCTCCAAATAATTAAAAGCATCATACCACAGCAATTTATGCACATCAATGTTTACAGCAGCAGTCTGTAATAGCTAAATCTTGCAAACAGCCCAAATGGCCATCAACAGACAAGTGGATAAAGAAGACATGGTTTTTTTATACAGTGGAGTACTACTCTGCCATAAAGAAGGATGAGCTTCAGACATTTATAGCTAAATGTATGGACCTGGAGACCATACTCTTAAGTGAAATAAATCAGACACACATGTTTAAATACCACATTGTTTCTCTCATGTGAGAAACCAAAAGTGGAAATAAGGACTGAAGTGTATAATGGATGCTGGGAAATGGAAAGAAAGTGTTCAAATGGGAAAGGGAACAAGGGAGGAGGGAGGGAAAAAGGAAGGGACAAGAAAAAAAGTGAAAATAGAAGGAAAAAATGGAAACAAAGTTTCTGTACATATAAGGGGGGGAATGGGACCAATTAAAATGTATTAAAAAGTAAAAAAAAAAATTTTAATTTAAAAAAAAGATTGCTAGCAAACCACTAGAAGCTAAGAGATAGCCATGAAAGAGAGTCTTTGTCACAGCATTGTAGGGAATCAGCCTTCTAAAACACCTAGGCTCCAGATCTATAAGACAATAACATTCCTTATTTTAACCATCTACTTTGTAGTACTTTGTTACAGGAACCTTAGGAAATTCATACTGTGTATGTAAATTATTCTGGGGATAGAGTTATTTTTGTGTATGAGTACAGGCTCTGGGCCCATCAACGGATGAATGAATTTTAAAAAAGCATTATTTATACACAATGGAATCTAGTAATGCTCTGCCATAAAGAAGGATAAACTTGAGACATCTGTAGGAAAATGGATGCACCTTGTGACCATAATACAAAGTGAAATAAATCAGACACACAAGATTAAATATCACATGGTTCCTCTTATATGAGAAGTCCAAACTATAAATAAAGAGCAAAAGAAAGAAAGATAATAGGAAGTAGGGAGATCTTTTTCAAATGGGAAGGGGAACAAGAGATGGAAGAATGGAGAGAGGGGAAGGAAAGGGGATGAAAGAAACAGAATTGAAAGGCTTCACTGAGAAACTGACATTTAAGGATAAAGATAGTTCTCAGCATACACAAATGCCCCATAGAAGGAAAGTTCACAATGAATTTGAGTAAGCTATGGAAGTAGAGTAAACAAGAGGAAAGGTGGCAGGAGATGAATAAGGACAATAAAACAGGGACCAGATCATGCAGAAGCTTGTCTCAGGAGTCATGTGTAGGCAACGAGGAAGTGTTTTTAATCAATGACTTCACTTAAAGCTTCACTTTTTAGTGTTGAGAATGGACTGGATTAAATATGAGTGAGAGTGGATATACAAATATGTACTCAGGATACAGAAGTCATTCAGTGAAGAGATGAAGGTAACTGAATACCTAGACAGTTCTCCTGCTTATTAGTATTGTACATGCTGGCCCCAAAAGTTTCAAAATGAAGAACAGTTTAATATTTCTTTTTTTGGTACTAAGTATTGAACCCAGGTTCTTCACACTGAACTCTACCCCTAGCCCTTCTTTTTTGTTTTATTTTGACAGGGTCTTATTAAGTTGCTCAGGCTAGGCTTGAAGTTGAGATCTTCCTGCCTCAGCCTCCCAGCATGCTGGAATTACAGGGATACACAATCATAGCCTGGTCACTTCCACTATTCCCTAACATATATTTTAACAGCTACCTTTTCATTACTTGACTACTACTGGCTTTAACAGATTATAACCAGTATCATTTAGAATAAAAATAGCTTCTACTTATACTTTATTTTAAACATATTAATATGTTAATATGTATATATCGGAGATTAGGTAAATGAAAGTGTGACACTTCTTTTAGAATTCATGAATAGGGCACTGGGGATTTAGCCCAGTGGTTCTGTCACCTGCCTCGCAAGCACAAGGTCCAGAGTTCGATTCCTGGTACCAAAAAAAGCTTCTGCTAGAATTCATGAATAAACCAAACACTAACTCTTACCTTAAAACCACTGGCAGTTGATCAATTTGGATGCCCTGAACAAATACTAGATATGCCAGAGAGGCCACAGAGTCTGCTAATTGTTTGTCTTCTTCTTCCTCAAATTCAAGGTAATTCCATATCCTCTTTTTCCTTCCATGATTAAAAATAATTTTTGGAAAAGGGTATCCAATTGCTGATAAAAAACCCTGTGAAACAAGTTTAAAAAAAAAAAAAAAAGGAAGTTATAGCAGAATGACTCTAAGGTGCCCCCTCAGCCCATATCCACACCCCACTAATCCCTCCCCTTGAGTGTGGGTGGGATCTGTGAGACTGGCTTTTAACCCATAAAACATGGATGTCACTTCCATGATTATATTACATGGTCAGAAGTGAAAAGATTTTTACTGATGTAATTAAGGTCCCTAATCAATTGATTTTGCAGGAAGTCTTTAGAGAAGGTCTAGGCTTTCCCTAAAAGTCAGAAACTCCCTTGCTGGCTTTAAAGAACTAAGTCACAGTATTATAAGAGGACCTGTGGAGAAGGCTATTGTGGCAAGGGGATGATAGGTAACCTCCAGAAGCTGAAAGTGGTCCTCAGCCAGAGGCCAGCAAGAAAATAGGGACCTCAGTCCTACAGCTTCAAGGAGGCAAATTATGCCAACAGCCTGAGGGAACTAGGAAGAAGATCTTTCCCAGTTAGGGTTCTGATAAGAATGCCTGAGAAGACCCTTGAGCAGAGGAGCTAACCTGTGGCTGGACTTCTGTGCCACAGAAACTGTGATAACAAAGGGTGTTGTTGTAAACTGCTAAATTTGGGGGAATTTGTTACACAGCAGTAGAAAACTAATACAGAAGCCAATGCAAAATCATATTTTACATAAGCACTTATATGGTTTCTAAATTAATTGAGAATCATAATTAAAGACACACACACAAATGAGTTTTACTGACAATCAAATGACCAGACTGATGGATGGAGGGCTTTGAATTGAACGGAAAATCATTTCACATTTAAAAATAAAATGCTTCAGACACAGAGACAGAAAGAGTGGTGGTTGCCAAGTGGTAAGAAGAGAGAAAGAGAAGTTAGTGTTTAATAGGAACAGAGTTTTAGGTGGAAGATTAAAATGTTCTTGAGATAGATAATGGTGACTGTTGCATAACAATGTGAATATACTTAATGCGCTGTACTGTATGTTTAAAATGGTTTGGTAAACTTATGTATATTTTACAAATTTTTTTACAAAGTGCTTCAGGGATATTGAGAGTAATATAAAAATTTGAGCTATATCATGAAATGAGAGTAAACTAGCTTCTCAGATGAAGACTAGTCTAGGAACAGTGTCGAACTGACCACTGCCTGCCTCAGTACAAAGGGGGCTTAAGGAATACTGCTCAATGGCACAGGGCCTGAGCACCTGAGGACCTACAGGCTGCTTGCCCTTTAAAAAAAAAGTTACAATAACAGATATAAAACTATCTTATTACTTATATATATTAACTATTATGTATTTTATATGCAGCCCAAGACAATTCTTCATCCAGTGCCACCCAGGCAAGCCAAAACACCTGTGTGACACCTCAAGTCATGTGGGTTCTTAAGTCCTTAGATAAAGAAGGATCCTTGGGCCAAGGATTTAGCTCAGTGGTTCTGCTGCACAAGGTCCAGAGTTCGATTCCCAGTACCCAGAAAAAAAAAAAAAAAAAGATCCTTGCATGAGTAGATAGGACCATAGCATTAAAGCTTTATCTCAGGAAACAGAGTGAGTTCTATGCTTTTATACTATTTCTAATTCAGTATATTAGAAAGCACCTGACTTTCAGAATCTACTGGAATTAAAACAATGTGGGGGTGCTCAGAATCTCACTGCATTGTCCAGGCTAGCCCTGAATTTGTGATCTTCCTGCTTCAACCTCTTAAGTAGCTGGGATTTTCAGTATGTTCCACTACACCTGGCTCACAAGAAATGATTTTGAGTTCTGGCTCTACCACTTACTAGTTGGGTGAATTACTTAATCTCGCTAAACCTCAGTTTCCTTACATAGGAAATAACACCATACCTATATAAAATATTTATTGAGCAGCTCCAAAAAGTTTTAAGGTCATAACAAACTACCATATAGAAGTTAAAAGGAAATGAATGACAGCAATAACTAAAGCAGAATGAATACTGACCTATATATTCACTCTTATTCAGTTAACACTTTAGTGGTAGGTACTGGGCCTGACATTGCAGAGAATTATGAAGCCAAATAATCTTTCCCAGCCTTTAGGGAGCTGAAATCTGCTGATTTCAGATGGTCCCATTAGTCATTTCAGGACACAAAAAGGAACCATGGAAAATCATCTTCAGTGATAAGAAACTCCTATTCAGCTACCATCTGCTAAATATATACTGTTATACTGATTTTTAAAGCCATACATTCTTGTAATAGCTACAAGACAAAAAGTGTATTGCATTCAGATTCTAAATGTCCCCTTAGCCATGAAGCTCCATTTCTTCATTCAGTGCTACATGTGTTTTGTTTTTGTTTTTTCCCAGAGGAAGTTACCCCTTTAAAAAAATTATTGTACATAACTAGATTCTACAGTGCTGCTCCGGATGAGATCAAACCTATGCCCAAATCAGGGCTCTACTTGTAATGCTCCTTTTGGGATTAGGACCTCACCCACCCTTAGTGAATTCATATGATGCTTGCTCTGCCTCACTACATTAATTAAACCTATCTCATGTCTGGTAGGAGAAGCTGTATATTCTCTCCTATCTTTAACACTGCCAAGAAGGCAGCTGTGGTAGATGGCATCATGAGTAGCAGTTAGTATTATCTCAGATCTTTCTGGACTTTTAGCAAAAGTACATTTTCCTTTTAGGCAGATGCCATACTGACCTTTTCTCTGTTTTATGCTGACTTTCCACATTCACTGAAGATTTTGCCACCAGCTCATCATCTTTTTCTCTACCCATTTTTGCTATGATCCTAGGGAAAGATGAATGTTCCTATAGATAACTCCTATAACAGGACAGCCTCATAGTTCTTGATTTCTAAATTCTGGTGACCTTAACTTCTAATAAATTTTAGCACTAAATCCTTTGTGAATCTTGGCTAACACTTGGAGCTTTTGCATATTAAACATCTTAAACACTTAATGTCTGATCACAACTTCTTATCCTATCTCTACCAATCCGCCTCCTACCTCTGCCTTCTCTAGTCTTGCAACCTCTTCATTTTAACATACATATCCATCCTCTCCTCTTTTCCTATGTAATCTGGACTATGCATTATTGATCATTGGAACCTTCTGCACCCTGTATCTCCTTTAGCTATATCTACCCTGTAAAATGTCAGACAAACTATCTTCTCTTCTTCTACACCCAGCAAGGTGAGTACTACTGGAAAAACCAGACAAAAACACTATTATCTCTATAGCTGTGGTCTCTAACCACAGTCAAATGTTCAATACTACTAACACTTTCACAGTCTTCTACCATCTCCTTCCTCTCCCCTCAAGATTCTAAACCTTTCCCAGCTTCCTGAAGTCTTTTACTTAATCCTCACTCCTATCTCTTCATTCTATGTGTGTGTGGTACTGGGTTTGAACCCAGGATGCTCTGCCACTGAGATACATCTCCAGCCCAATAAATTTTTAAATTTTAAGATAGGGTCTCACTAAGTCGTCTATGTGGGACTTGAAACTTGGCAGTCCTCCTGCCCCAGTCTTCCACAGTGCTGGGATTACAGGGTGAAACACTACATTCGGCTTCTCCTCTTATTCCTTGATCCTATGCCCAAATGTCTGCTCTTAGACCACATTACAGTATTTCAGTAATCCCATAAATACTTCACTTCTCTCCTCTAATAGTTTATACCCCATTAACCTATAAACATGCTCAAGCCTCCTCACCTCTCTCATTATGTTCCCCTCTTTGGCCCATGTTTTCTAGTCTCCTTTCTTACTCATTCAAATTTTTATTTTGTTTTGCTTTTGTTTTTTGAGACAAGATCTCACTATGTACTCCAGACTGGCCTTGAGCTCGATAATGTAGCTCTGGATGGCCTCAAACTCCCAATATTCCTCCCTCGGTCTCCCAAGTACTGGGATTTCATCCAAACTCTTTTAAATAGCATATACAAAACAGGCATGGTAGCACACACTGTAATCCTAGCTACTCAGGAGGCTGGGACAAGAGATCACAAGTGTGAGGGCAGCCTGGACAACTTAGTGAAGACCCTGTCTCAAAGGACTTGGGATGTAACTTAGTGGTAGAGTTTGTCTAGCATGTGCAAGGTCCTACGTTCATTCCCTAGTGCCAGGGTTTGTGGGGAATACACTATTCATCTCCCTTTTCTTTTTTATATCATTCTTTCATTCAAGCCAATCTCCAACACTGCACTCAACTCAAACTATTCTTGCTAAGATTATCAATGCTATCTTCCTAAATCCAGTGAGAACTTTCAACTCTTACCTCACGGGCTTTTTATGCTACATTTAACAATACTGACCACTTCTTTCTTCTTAAAACTCTACTACTACAATTTCTGTGCTATTTTTGCCAGTTCTTTGACTCTTTTTCTTGATCTCTTTGGGGGGTCCTCTTAGTGCTGACAGTTTCTAGAGTTCATTCCTAAGTCCTTTTCTTATACTGATCTACCTCTTTTGGTGATTTCATCTTCTCTTATTAAAACATTTCTCCTTAGGGGCCGAGGATTTAGCTCAGCAGTTTCGCTGCCTGCTGCGCAAGTGCAAGGACCCGAGTTCAATCCCTGGTACCAAAAAATAAAATTAAATTAAATTAAAAAAAAAAACATTTCTCCTTAAAAACCTGTTCCTTTGCGATATTAGATATATAGATGGTCCCCAACTTACAATGGTTCAATCTCCAAATTTTACCTTATTGTGTGAAATTTTGAAGGTGTTAATAGTATTTTTCTTTAGATAATGAAATTATTGCTTTTATTTTCCATATTTTTACCTCTGTTGCACAAAAACCACATATTGCTTTATTAATAAGTTATCAGTTTACATGCCTACATAAAAGTACACGAGTATTTGAGAAATAACAGGGTAACATTTAAGGCTATAGCAGATTTTATGGAAGATTAAATTTAGCTGTACTTACTATTATTTCTGATGCAAAACACCTTAAGGGATCATTTCCTGCTTCTTCAGATTGTTCGAGGAATTGTGCTGTCAGCAAAGGGTATTTCAAGCTTTTAAAACAACTAAGACATAAGAAATAGGTAACTATGAAACCAACATTTCCCAAGTATAAAATGCCTACTCTTCATATATAACTTTACACTAAAAAAATAAAATAAGTACTACTGATCTGAATGTTTATCCCCTCCTAAACTTCATGTTGCCACTGTAATAGTAATAATAGGCAGGACTTTTGATAGGAGATTAGGCCAAGCAGGCTTCCAGCTTCATGGGAGGAATTAATGTTGTTATAAAAGGGTAAATTTGCCCTTCTTTTTCTTTCTACCATTCCACATTCTGCCATGTGATGACACAGAAAGGCCTTTACCCCATGTTGGCACCTTCATCTTGGATTTCTCATTCTCTACAACTGTGAGCCAATACATTTCCATTCATTATAAATTACTCATTCTCAGGTATTCTATTACAACAGCACAAACGGACTAAGGTAAGCACCAGTAATTCAATGCCTATAAAACTAAAGATGTAAATGTCCTAACCTGACAAACTAGAAAGGTAACAATAGCTTTAGTCTCCAAAATTAAATATAAAAGTTTTTAGTCTATATAATTCAATAATCTAGTCCAGCACTATCCAACAGATATATAATGCAAGCTCCATTTATTAGATTTCTTAGTTGTCATGAAAAACAGGAGAAATTATTCTTCATAATTTATCTTAACCCAATATAGCTGAACTATTTAAACATGTTATCAATATAAAAACTGATATATTTTACTATTGTTTTAAATCAAGTCTTTGAATCTAAAGGGTATTTTATACTTAAAGCACATCTTAATTTGGATGGTCCATATGTCAAGTGCTTGATAGTTATAGTGAACAGTGTATGTTTAGTCCATAGAATCTCTGCAATGAATGCTATTGAATGAGTACTCTGCCTGGTAATCCTTCTGCTGCTTTCAAAAGGACAGTAAAAACACAATTTCCCCACAGAGTAGATTCCTTGAATCACATGTATCTATTTCCCCCACTTCCATTATTCACTTCCTATGGCAAATAAAAGCAATATATAAAAGAATATCAAGTAAATGAATAGATTTAGTTTTCTAATTTTTAAAAAATATCAATGCCTCATTAAATGCCTATGCTGATTCAGCCGAACCCCATACTGTTCTAAAATTCAAAGTTTGAAACTAATTTGCACAATTGATAACAAACAAAATAACTGACCTACCAATTACTTAAGTCCACTGTAAGATGTTCTTTAAAATATACTTACAATTTCAATAATTCATCCTTTAATTTTTTGTTTTCATTTTCCTTGTTTTCTTTATCATCAATGACTTCTTCCACAAAAGGTTTACTGAACTCTATTAAGGCCTTGCAACACTGATAAAGGCCATAGTCATCTGTTTGTATGTGTTCTTTTGAGTAAGGAACAGGAAGAAGAGACAGTTGACTCCAAAGGGTAGATAATGCTAATCCAACTGAATATGCCTTGTTGTTAGGAAGTTTCTGAATCACTAAAACACAGACCAAATTGTTACTTGAGGTAGCTTCGTCAAGTTTGCTAAATGTAGGACAAAAAGTTCAGTCCGTAGCATTATATGAAAAATATTTCCCTAACATTTTAACACCTGAGGGGGATGACATAGCTTAATTGAGATTGTTTTTCTCCTTCTTAGCGGTGTAGAAATTGATGAACCATCTTACAATAGAAGCTATGAAATCTTGTTTATGTGTTTTTATAACTGGTTCATACTTAAAGCACAAACACATTCTTTTCATATGTTTTGGTTATAAGGACAAAATATAAGTGGTAAACTATAAGGCATTGTACAAATGGGTGGCAGTATTACTGGGGGTTTTTAAAGAAGATTTTGAATATTTCAAGTAGCATAAAGCTTGTTAGCATTCATATTTAAAACAAATTCACTCTAATTTCTAATTCTGAGTCCCTCTATCAGACTCTGAGATATGCATATTTCCTTAAATGAAAACTAAAAGCTAGCCTCTGCCCATGGATAAATATTATCCATCTTTATTGCCAAGATCTATTACTTACCCATATTATTACTATACTCCACCACTGTGCCATATACCTCCTAGTTTCATTCATCAAATGTACCTTCACTATTCTTAATCCCAATCTCCCAATCCAGAGGCTGGGCAGTACCCTGCTTGATACTCTTCTTAACCAACATACACGATTACCACAATGCTATCAGACTGAATATGGCACACACCACAAAGGTAAAATTTTAAATATGTTTAGAGAGAAGATTTTAAATATAAACTGCAGACAAGAAGGTTAACCAGAAAGCTATATAGGTTGCAACATAGCACATGAAAAACAGTGTAACATTCAACAAAATATTCACTGGGTAACCATTCTGCCAGGCACACTGTACAAGATTCAAATTGGCACTGTTATTACTAGTGTAAGTACAACTCAATAATTTGTCATAAACTTTACTTTGGCTTTCTGCTGACATTTTGGAGTAAACATTAAGACATGTACATGAGTAAAACAAGAAGTACTTTGATATAAAAATGCTCATTACCTGTTTGTAATGGCTGAAGTAAAAGTAGAATAATTTGGGATATCTGCTTTCCAGAGGGCTCTTCAATCAGTTCGAGCAAACCCAACAATAATTCCTTTGGATTACATAACTATAAAAATATTAACAATTGAACCTGTTTAATACAAGTTTTATTTAAAGCCATATGATTACTATTTTTAAGAAAATATGCTGAGAAAATAGTTCTTTTTAACAGTAAAATGCCTCAAACAATTGTTAAAAAGAAAAGTTAGAGTACAGGAAGGGAGAAGCTGATCACCAAAGCTCAAGTTTCCTTTGAGTTTCACCTATGTACTTTATAGGCTGCGTTAGACACCCAGAGATTCCAGCAGGTGGGCCCTTCCTATCCCATGTTGCCAGGGTATTTAGTTTAGCCCAGAGTCTTCTCCGTACCCTGTGAACTTTACATGCTTTCTGATTGGCCATATTTTATTACTTCATTTGCTTTTTTTTTTGGTACCAGGGATCGACCTCAGGACCTTGCCCTTGCACTTGCTTTGTTTTGCTGTTTTTCAGGTGCTGAAGATTGAACCCAGAGCTTCATTCATGCTAAGGAAGCACCTCTACCACTGAGCTACCTCCCCAGCCTATTTGCCCTCTTCTTAAATTTATTTTTTGTTTGTTTTGAGACAGGGTCTCACTATGTAGTTCAGGCTGGCCTTGAACTCATGGCACTCTTGCTTCCGGTTCCTAAGTGCTGGGATTACAGATGTGGGATTACAGTATTAAGAGACAGGACCTTTGAGGCAGTACCAGGCTAGTTTTGTGTTCTTTGTTAAAAGCCTTCACAGTCATATCTCGTTTACTCGGTCTGTGTGTGTGTGTGTGTGTGTGTGTATGTGTGTGTGTGTGTGTGTGTGTGTGTGTGCGCATTTGCACTGACCTCTGAACAGCTTCCTACAATGTTTTTTCTCAGAATTTACCTGATTTAGCCATTATATGTTACTCTACTAGTATTCTACTAGCCTTTTTAGTCTCTTTTTTAAGGTTTCAAATCACAATTGATCCATGTCAGGGCCGGGGATTTAGCTCAGTGGCACGGCGCCTGCCTCGCAAGCGCAAGGTCCTGAATTCGATCTCTGGTATCAAAACCCCCCCCCAAAAAACTATTGATCTATGTTCATCCTTCCACGGTGATCACTTGCATTCTAGGTTTAGAACTTCCACAGAGCAAAGAGCAGATATTTGATTTTAGTTCAATCAATGTTGCAAAAAGATCAGTGTGGCCTTGAACTACCTCTCTAAACACTGAATTCTATGACCATACAATAACGCTACTTGTTAAAATACAGCTTCCCTGGTCTCTTACTGGAAACTGAATCTGTGGGTCAGATACAAAGTTAGGTAATTCTTATATCTAGAAGATTTGAGGAATGCTGAAATGGAATTGCTTGTCCACTTAAATAAGATTGGCTCTATTCCAGTTCTCTTCTGTGTATATTTTCATGAACTAAAAATTTTCTTGCCAAACTATAAGAATTAAACATTAAAGGGAATTATAGTATCACTGTATGTTATGGCAAAATGAACTTAGTTTTATTAACTTACCTTTACCAGTAAATCAAGAACTAGAAAGTATTTTTTTCTTTTATCATTTTCTTTATCATTCCTTAAAAGGCACCGAACAACAGGACCAACAAGGTTCCAGGCCATGGTTTTGATGACGACCTGTAAAACCATTTTAGAGTAAAACACTGACACCTACACGACTCTCACAGTATGCTTCTCTAATTTAGAATTTTCTGTGAAACAGGAAAAAGGAGGCAAATGAGACCTATAGTATTTCACCACTGGTTTTCTAAGGTCAGTTGCTAACAGATGTCAACATTCTAAAACTGTTTAATACTTCCACTGAGGAAAGGTAAAAGGATCTTTACTTTTTATCAGGTAACTTAGTCTTTTCCAGGATTTAAACAGTTTCTCTATTTCGTACAAGAGAGTTAATTTGCTTAAGATGAGTAAGCACTTAACAGAATTCTGCTCTTTTGATTCATATAGAAAGCAATGGTTGCACAACTTTAAAGTTCCTTGGGGAATCGCTAATATAATCAGTGTAACATATAAAAGGAGGGGATGTGACTTCATTAATTTTTCCTCCTATATACAACTTGCTTCTATTTTCAAAGGTATTTCAGAATACTTAGCACACAAATAAAAATGTATAGTGATTCACATCCATTACCAAAATCACTGATTTTGAAAATTACAAATAATATACTCCAGTTCACTGGCCTGCTTTCTTCTTCAACTCATTAATATTTACCAAGCATACACTATATAATATTCTAGGTGCTAGAAATAAAGTGAAGAACACATCAAGTAGGATCTCCATCCTCAGAATCTACATTCTAGGATATTCTTTCAAAAAAAAGATCTAAGAAGATGACAAAATGGCACCTATAATAGCGTCTCTTGTTCCTGGTCTTATAATAAAGGTACAATATAAGAAAGAATAGTCACCTGCATCTAGGAAAGGCAGGACAGGCTTCCCAGAAGCTAAGTTAAGACTTGTTGAAGAAAGAGAAAAATCTGAGGCATAGCTATGTGGAAAAAAATTCAAGCTTCTGAAACAGCAATGTGTAAAGGTACAAGGCTTAATAATTCCTGGAGAACTATTAACAGCACATTAGGGTATACGAACAGATAGTTCACAAAAGAGAAAATACTATCTGTTCACATTTTGCTTGTTTATCAACTAGGCATTTCAGTGTTTGTCTTATCAATATTCATGTGTTCCCTACATGTTAACATTAACAGTTACGTTTATGACATATAATTATTTGGACTTTGGAGTTTTTTAAATTTTTATTTTGAGACAGTCTCACTATGTTGCCCAGGCTGGTCTCAAACTCTTGGGTTCAAGTGATTCTCATGCCTGAGGTCCCCAAGTAGCTGAAACTATAGTGTGTATTACTATGCCCAGCTAGGACATCCTTATATTTTACACAGTCAAGTAAATGATACTTTTTGTTTCGTTTTAGTCTGTCTTTTACTGCTGTTAGGCCTAAAATGGATTTCCTTCTCTAGAGATGTAAACTTTCATTTAGATGTTTTAAAAAATTACATTTGATAAATAGAAAAACAATTATGCTTTTCTATCCAATGAGATAGTTCAGTTGATCTCTTTGAATATTTTTTTAATGCTAGTTATGTCTCCTGCCTGGCACTCTTCTTTCAGAGAGTACCATAGTTTACAATATTTGCTTCAAACCTCTGTGCATTTTCACATAGAACAGTCTACCTCCTTCCCCATGCTTCATTTTTCTCTACTTTATTTATCACTTTCTTACATTCTATATAATTTACTCATGATGTATGTATCTCTTTTCATTCATTTGAACTTCATATTGTATGAAATTCTGCCCATTCATATGGGCAGGGATTTTTTTTCATTGCTATAACCTACCAGTATAAGTAACAAAGTAGGTATTCTTTTATTTTTCTTTTTTTAATTTATTTTTTTTTTATTAAATTCTTTTATTAGTACATTGTAGGTATACAAAACAATTACATTTCTCATTGGGAATTGTACCTTTATATAATGCATCTTGGTTCTTATTTTTTCAAAGTAGGTATTCTTACAAAGGAACAGAACAAAATAGGTGTTCAATAAATATAGACTGAATTATGTTGATTATTTTTTAAGCATATAAGATTGTCCTTACTTCAATGGTTTGATGCTCATTTCTATGGATTTTTAGTGTGGCCTGACTTTTAATATTTAGAATTTTACTAAGGAATTTATATAATAAAACAGTAATTTTTTTCAAATTATTTTTCATAATTACTTATTTAGTAAGCCTGTATTCACTTTTTTTTTTCTGGTACCGGGGATCAAACTCAGGACCTTGCTCTTGCGAGGCAGGCGCCGGAACCACTGAGCTAAACCCCCAGCCCACCTGTATTCACTTTTAAAAACCTAATTATTTCCTGGCAGATTCTATCATATTTCCCTGAAAATAAATAAGCCTTAGCATGATTTTTCAGCATGCTTATAACATAAGCTCTATCCTAAAAATAAGCCCCAGTTAAGGTTGTCAGCCAGATAGACACATTTAGTATGTTTGCTACTACACATGACAAACATACTGAATTATAAAATAATATATAATTAAATATAAGTGACATTAATACTTAAAATAAATGATGATATATATCATAATTACGTAATTGTGAATACCCAAGCGGTACCTTTGGACAAGACATAAATACCTATGTAAACGGATGGACTCGAGACTTATCTGAATGACCAGAGTACAGACACAATGCATAAATAAGATGTGCACTTGATAATGAATGGACATGGTTGTGTCTAATATGAATCTTCATAATTCACTATGTTGTGTGTTGCAATGCACTATACACAAGCTATATGGAGAAAACGGGCTCATTTACGGAGAGCTCTATTGTTGGACATGAGAGGCTGGGGACAATGGTTTGACAGGAAATGGAGTCACAAGAAATTCAGGTCTGAATTTGGAGTTTGGAGAGTTATGATGATTTTCACAAAGAAGAATATATGACTGTATTTGAATAAACGTAGATTGCTGTACGTGAATAAATGTAGATTGCTATACATGAAAAAATAAGGGGTCCTCTACCCCTAAAAATAAGCTCTGTTGCATCTTTTGGAGCAAAACTTAATACAAAGACCTGGTGTTATTTCCAAGGACATATGGTACTTTTCCAACTAATCACTTCTTTCCTTTTACACAGGTCTACTTCTTCACTATAAATGATCCTCTGAATAATAACTGTAAGAGGCACGCCAGATTTGAGATTTCTGCATATTACATTAAAAAATAAAATTTTTTTTTGTTTCTTTGAGACAGAGTCTCACTATGCAGTTCAGGCTGTCCTTGAACTCAGTATATAGCCCAAGCTGGCCTTGAAATCATAGTGATCCTCCTGCCTCACCTCTTAAGTGTTGGGATTACAGGCATGCACTACCACACCCGGCTCTGGAGTCAAAATTTTTTTGTTTGGTTGGTTTTTTTGGTACTAGGGATCGAACTCAGGTCCTTGCACTGGAGTTAAAATTTTTTAATAAAATATTTTACAAATATAATTATCCAGCTGTAAGATATCCAGTCACTACATAAATGTTTCATAGCTTTAGTTAGTGGAAAGGGAGAATGGTGAATAGTTAAGAGGAAGGCAAATACTGACCTCCATTAAGGGAGCTTGTTATCCTTTGTTTAATTCTACCACATGGAGTAAGATTGTTATCTCCAATTTACAGATGAGAATGTCAAACTTTAGAGTAATGTCATGCCTGATGTTCAAGAACTAAAATGTGGCAGAATCAGGACTTAAGTCTGTCTAGCTCCTATGCTCATCCTTTTACCAGTATTCCAGTGGTACTCCATGGAGGGCAATTTTGCTCCCTACCTTCCAGGGGACAATTTGGCAAGGTCTGGAGACAAGTTTTATTGTCATTACTTAGATGGGGTGGGTGGGTGGTCACCACTGGTAGCTAACAGGTAGAGCCAAAGTTGTTGCTGAACATCTTGTAATGCACAGGACAGTTCTTCACAACAGAGAATTATCCTATCAAAAATACTACACATTACAAAGGTGATTTTCAAACTTTTAAGCCTAAGCTTCACCATCATAGCTTAAATCCCATTAGCTATTTAGAACATGCTAAAAATAAAGCCCTGAAGCATATAATCCCTGCAGAACAGTTAGTTACACTTCTCATCTCCCTCTCATTGATGCAATGCTGACCCTCACCTCCTTGGCGACCTCTTCTTCCCCAGCTGTTTCTTAATTCCTCAAGGGGGAACCCTTGGCCTCTCCTGTCCCTTTTTGGTGGACTCAGGCAAACTTTTTTTTTAAGTCCCCAGTGCTTCAATTACCTAATCTTGAAACAAATCTCCCATCTTAATCTCCTCTTTCTCTGAGCTTAAAACCTTACTTTCTAATTTCAAAATCTTACTTTCTAAATCTCAAAATTTGTAAAAGTCAACTCATTTTCTCCTCTACTTGTCTTGCCTTTTTCTGTTCAGGACATCATATACTGTATTATCCTTTCAGAGACTGGAAATCCAGCCATTCTTGATGCCTCAATCTCTCACCCTTGCCATCACTCAAGTCTCTTCTATTTACCGTAAAACTTCCTTGTGTTACTGGCTGCTAACCAGAGTGGTTAAGAGCTCCCAAACTCAGATGTCGCATAAAAGCTGAGTATTTTGATGGAAGTCACTTAATCTTTCAGTGATTATTTCTTACGTACAAAATGAAAACAAAATTTTTTGAGATGGGAATCTCATTGTTTTGCCTACCTAGGCTGATTGTGGACATAAGTGATCCTCTTGCTTCAGCCCCAAGAAGCTGGAACTCTAGATGTTAGAAACTGTTACCTATCTAAAAGATTTTGGAGAGACTAAATAAGTTAATAGATGTTACACTTAAGAGAGCATATATTACATAGTAAACTTAAATATTACTAATTTTAATATTGTAACTAAAAGCTAGTTGTCTTCTGATTGATAATTAAAAAACATGAAGTTTACTGTATTTTAAGCTACAAAGGTATCATAAACATACCAAAAGTAGAATGTCCTAAAATTTACAAAGGGATAAGCCCTTTGAACTAAGAAACTCTACAATAATGTGTGATTAAGAAGTCTTAGAAGGTTAGGGGTATAGTTCAGTGGTAAAGTGTTTGTTGCCCTGGGTTCCATCCCCAGCATTACAAAAAAAAAAGAAAAAGAAAAACAAGTTAGGAATCCCCTACAGGACAGCAAGACTAGACTGTGATTTCACAAACAAAGTGTCTATATAAATAAACACCATTATAAAGAAAGAAAAAACATGTTCAGGGGAGGGGGGAGTCATTCTAAGGCTCTTAAGAAGAGTCTAAAGACAAAACCTGGCACTATATTGCCAACATTTTGTCCCAGGAAAAAGTTCTTCATGATCCACATCAGGTCCTTTTCCATCGTAGGGAATGATTTCTCAGACTATTATGTCTTGATGATATTGGCCAACTCTGCCCATTCTGATTCTGCATACACAAAATACTGTTTGATATAAATGTGGTTTTCCATATACCTCTGGCCAGAAGAAAGTGGGCTGATTACCAAAAATAAATAGCTAGTCTGCTTGATACTTATATTTCTCAGTGTAAATTGATTCACATACCACTTTTTGATCTCCTTAACCAGAAATAATCCTGTTTCTTCTAAAGCCCTTTACTTATCTTCAAGTACAGCACTTATTTACTCTGCCTTCCGATTGCTAGGTGTTTGCATGTTATCTCCTCCTCAAGACTGTATGTGCTTGAAAGTAGAATATTCCTAGTTCCTTTATTTTGTTTCCTACTGTAGAAATTTAAGTAGTTTCTTAAATGTTGGGGGGGGGGGGTAAGTAAAAGAATGAATAACAGCAACATGTGATTATTCTCTTCCCAAGTAAAGACTGAAGAGTAAAGAGTACACAAAAATTGTACTTACCTTATTCTTTTCATTTTGAATAATTTCTAATAACTGATCTATGTGCCCTTCTTCTATGCATTTTTGGCCTGCTAACTGAAATAGGCCAAAATCTTCTTCTTTAAGGTCATGCTCTTCTAAGATTTGCTGGTAAACACAAAACAAAAAGCAAGCACATATGCAAATTTTCAATATGACAATTTAATTTTTAAAAATCTGTTTAAGTTCTAGATAAATTAGACATAAGTACATGTATGAAAATTAGGATTACTCTAATAAGTTCTTTTTTTTTTTTTTGGTACCGGAGATCAAACTCAGGTCCTTGTACTTGTGCAGCAGGCAGCAAAACCACTGAGCTAAATCCCCAGCCCTCTAATAAGTTCTTTTTTGTTGTTTTTGTTGTTTTGTTTTGGTTTTGGTACCAGGGATTGAACTCGAGACCTTGCGCCTGAGAGGCAGGCAACAGAACCACTGAGCTAAAATCCCTGGCCCTACTAAAGAACTAATAAGTTCTTTAATGAATAATCTTGAGACCCACTGTACCAAAGAAATCCATTAAAAAGATAAGCATTAAAATTATTTAAAAAAAAAAAAAAA